>OX578144.1:116268108-116460608 GCA_951213105.1 Amaurobius ferox | reverse complement strand
TTAACTCACACATAAAGTATAATAAGCAAAAATGCTTCAGTGCTCTTTTGCTTGGCGATGATTTGTCACGTAAAACTCCAAAATGAATGCAAATACTTTTTATGAAGTATAACTAAATAAAACGTCCTTATCCATTATAAAATTCCATCCATGCCTGCATAATATTCAAGTTATAATAAATATACCTCCCAGCTAACCTAATTCATACGACCGACATCAATTCGCGCTCTCAAAGTTTTACTATTTAAATTACCCAGATGCAAGCATATTTTGAAATATGTTTTTGATTAAAAAGTTCAAATTCAATAAACATAACTATCAAATAATATATTTCAGCGATTATATTGTATTCAATACAATATCTTTCATCATTCAGAAATATAATTCTCCATACACATTCACACTTGACTTCCCATAAATTCAATTAAAAGAGATTTCGAGGAAATTGAAAGCACTTGACACATCAAAATGAGAGCCAAGGCGTAATAGAAAATGCATACTATACAAAGTTAATTAAAGACATAAGGTTGTATGTTGAAGGGGAGACATCTCCTCTGACAGTTGAAATTCAGTCTTTTTTCACTCTTAATTTCAAAAATTTGTACATCAGCTTATAATCATATAAATTGATCAAAACTTTTAGGTTAGAATCTCTACCTGTGCATTTGTAAGAAAATATTCCAAGACAGTAATATATCATATATTACTATTAATCATGTGTATCCATAAAAATGAAAAATAACAGAATTCAATAAAAATTGTAAAATAAAAAATAGAAAATACTTTGCATAAATATTTAATACTTTAAATGTAAAAATATTTCTAAAAATATGTAACTTTATAAGCATCCCCTCGTTATGGTGTTCATGGCATACTCTTTCACTCAATTTTCTACTGCCACCACTTTATTATAGTAAACAAAAATTTCGTCTTTGATTCCTGTTTATTTTATTTACTCTACCTTAATTACTACTGTATCTTCATCACTTACACCCTTGAGGTGAGTATCACTAGAAGTGCCTTCAACACTTAGTCTCTCTCTAGTATCTATGGTCTACTTACTCTGTATCTTTTGTCATTTCCTCTTGAATACAACTTAACGATCTCTCTCACTCAATCTCCTCTGAACAGTGCTTGCACATGATCTCTTAACTTCCTCCACATATTCCTTGGTAAGTTCCTAATTTCTTAATAAATTTGCTATCTTAATCCTCTGTTTTTGCTTTTAGACTAAGCATGTGGTGTCCATAGTAACTATCTGTCACCATATTTCAAAACAAGTATAAGTTTTGGTAAATTTTGATTATATACTCATATTTGAAAAAGAGTCTTATCTGAATTAGGATCCATCTTAGGCCTAGTGCTATATTTCTTTTTTTTCGGCATGGTGCCCGCATCATGGTGGTCTTAACTGTTTTGGATAACAAATTGTTTAGTATTTTGCCATTGATTACTTGGTATTAGTAATTTATTTTTAATAAATAAATAAATAAATAAATACACACACACATATATATATATATGTATATATATATATATATATGTATGTATATATATATATATATATATATATATGTATGTATATATATATATATATATATATATATACAGTAGGTGCCGCTTAATGTGATCGCTTTGGGACAGATGCTATTTGATAACAATAACCGATTGATAACAATAAACAATAAGTATCAGAAATATAAAATTTTGATTTAAAAGTTAATATTTACTGTATTTTTGCAGCTACTACAAATTCAAAAGACAACGAGTCATTCAAACAATATTTTAAACAAATCGTTAAAATAGGTCAATTAAAAAAAATCTTCCAAAGTTGTCTGCCTTGTATTTTGTCTCAGCAAATTATTTATAAAACTTTCATACCTGTACTGCTCGCGAAAGTCCCCAGGAGTGCGTCTGTGTTGCACCCCGAGTCTCAAAACAAGGAGAGCCTCTCTCATTTCAGTAGCAGTTGGAGGATTCTCAACAAGGTTTTCAGCTTCGTCCTCATCTTCATCCGATGCTTTTTTCTCGTTTTCTTCGATAGAACAAGATACAGCTCGGCATACATCTTCATCAGTCATTGTTGTAGCCACTTGGGCGTTCTCATCTATAGACATCCATTCTGCAAAGTCATTTTCAGTCATGTCGGATGGTACGAGTACTGTTTTATCGAATTCCGGTACCGCCATACCTTCGTCCACTTTAACGAACCCACCGTGCGAGAAACAGTTCTTAATTGTAGTCTCAGACACTCGATCCCACGACATTTTCAAAAGATGGAGGGCCTGAAGGACATTCGTCTTCTTTGCTAATGCGTTTGCACTCAGTTGTTCCGTACCTTCCATATTTTCCAAAACCCTAGTGCGCATTTCTCCACGGTAATACGCTTTCATTGCACGAATTATTCCTTGGTCACATGGTTGGATAAGTGATGTAGTGTTGGCAGGTGGGAGAATGATTTTTATATGCTTTAATGTGACATTTGCATCGTGGGCTCTATAGTTATCGATGAGTACGGCGATATTGTGATCTAATTATTTGTTTCACTTTAGAAGCCATTCGCTGACTAGAGCAACTGTCATACACGCTGTTTTATTGTCAGCATAATCAACAGGCAATTTCTTAACATCCTTAAAGCATCTCGGCTTTTTGGTTTTTCCGATAACAAAGAGTTTCTTCTTCGTTCCAGTCATTCTCGCACAACAGAGTACAGTTATACGTTCTTTTGAAACTTTGCATCCCTTAGAACTCTCGTTTTTAAACAGGTACGTATGTTCTGGCAAGGTACGAAAATAAAATCCGGTTTCGTCAGCATTGTAGATGTTTTCGGATGAATAATCAGTGATTATTTTCGACCATTCTTAGGAAATCCTTGCCTTTGCAGCTGGAAAAGCGGCATCCTTTTCTTCCCCATGGGTACGTTTGAACACAATGTTCTCCCTTTTTCTCCAGCGATTAAACCATCCGCCCGTTACGACGAAATTTTTTTTGCCCATTTTAGAAGCAAGATCTTCAGCTTTCTGCCGCTTAAAGGACAGTTTATGCGTGCATCCTTTTCCCTAACATTGGCAAACCACAGTGTCAAAGCCGATTCGACTTCTCCATATTTCCCAGTACGTCTTCCCTTACAGTTCAAATTTGCTTTCAACTTTGTTTTATTTTCAATTTCGTCGCGATTCTTTACCATTTTACAGAGTAATGGCTGAGAGATTTTTAGTGCAGAAGCAGCATATTTTGACTCATCTTGGGTAAATTATCAAAACGTTTCAAAATGTCAATTTTGTCCTTAACAGTTAAATCATTGCGTTTTTTTTCCATTGCTAAAATGCTTGACCGTCTGCAATAAAGTTTGAAATGCAACTTGACAGAGAGAAAAAATTTTACAGCTTACAACAGTCAAAGCAATTTGCTTACTGATAAGAAAATAATTCAACGCTTTTCCTACGCCCCCACCATTCTCAAAGGGGGGGGGGGAAGGGGAGAGAAATCACCACCTGCAGAGCGCCGGTCGCCGTGCCCGAGGGACGGCCTTGCGGCAAATTCCTGCACATGCCAACAAAAGGGGTCCTCTTTGGGGTTTTGGGGATTCTCCCTTTGCTTTTACGTATATATAGTTTGAATTTTTTGTTAATAGAATGAACAAAAAATCGAAAATGGTACACGAACGACGAAAGTGAAGTGATAAAGTGATAACAATAAACGAAGGCGCTGATTACAAAAACCGATTTTTTTAACATGTGTTAATATACAAGCGTTCGGGACTTCGCGATTCTGATAACATTAAACGAATGATAACATTATCCGCGATCACATTAAGCGGCACCTACTGTATATATATGTATGTATATATATATATATATATATATATGTATATATATATATATATATATATATATATATATATATATATATATATATATATATGTATATATATATATATATATATATATATATATATATATATATATATATATATATATATATGTATGTATATATATATATATATATATATATATATATATATGTGTGTGTATATATCGCCCTTATTGCATCATATAGTATATATGTCTGTATAGACATCTTTAAGTAAAGTATGATATAGTAATTTATGCATTATGTCGTTTAGGTTTTAGTGTTTTAATGTCGTTTAAGTTTTAGTATTTTAATGTTTTAGAATTAACAGGACTCGTTAATTTACTTGGCCTTATGATGCAATTCTAGTAAATTGGATTAATTATATATGTTTTAATGTTTTAATATTTTAATGTATTGGAACTAACAGGACTCGTTAATTAACTTGCCCTTTTGACGCATTTCTTGTAAATCAGATAAAAAATCACTCCAAAAAAGTTTAAAATCTTTGAAAATGTCACTTATTCCATTAATGGACAGTATGGTTACATGAAATGTTACGATCACATGTGGACGTATTGAATTGAAAGAGTATTTTATTGCTACCTTGATGAGTATTTCCTGTTCTACTTGTAAGTCTTAAAGCAATGAAACCTCATATTTATGAGGCGTATAGTACAAGACTGCTAGCGAATTACTTTTATACTCCTCAATATGAGTCATGAAATGTTGAAACTAAACATGAATGAATACATCTTATTATATAAAGTGACTGGCAAAAATATTCTTCACGGAATATATGCTCGGTGGCACAATAGATAAGGGTATTTGTGGCATCGATAACCAATTACCCTTTGCTCTCTACATTGATGAAGTCTATTAAAAGCCATTTCCAACCTCTTTATACAGTCCAGGAAAAACAAGCGACAACAAGAAAAAATGTCCGTATTAGTGATGATATGTATAATGACACGATTCAAACAGAATCACAATTTTTTAAAAATGATTTTATGCATCACAGTCATATAAGATATTGTGGATTTCAAAAATGCCTATCAAAAAGATGCAAACTGTGTCCTGTGGCCAACCCGCGTCAAATTAAGCAACATGCTAATCCGAACAGAATATTTTGTAAATCTTACAACACAATATACTGTATTACTTGTCTTACTTGTCATACAAAATATATTGGACAGACTCAGAATCCACTTAATATAAGAATCAATTTACACAGGAGTCAAGTCTGTAACAAAAGACAACTCGATCGACATTTAAGCAGTTTGGAAATTAGGCATTTCAGACAACATGATTTTTCTAGAACCATCATCACCATTCTAGATATAGTACCTCAATTGATGGAAAGATTGTGGTGGGAGGCCACACATATTAAACAGTACTCAACGACATTCCCTTATGGATTGAATTCCCTCAATTTTAAAGAAAGCTACAATTTAGATTATTGTAGAAATGTTGACAATTATCTATTAGCAAGTTCATTGTTACCAAGGAAGTCACAGCGATGGCATAGAGGAAGAGGAGAACACCATTATAGCTATAAAGACACAGAAGAAAAAATCTCCATATTTATAGAATCATTTAAAACCAAAGACGGAATCAAGTACAGTTGGATTAAGGATGTCATTTACAGTATAAAAATCAAATATTTACCTCGTATATGGGCTTTTATACAGCAATATACGTTGGAAGAACCTATTGACTTTCAGATTGAAGAAACACATAAATATATAGCCATTATGCTTGACTTAATTAAATTAAGGGCCAGAAAATTTCAAATTAGATTAAAACCCAGAATACAGAACAAGCAAAGTATGGAATATTTTATAACCACATTCCGAAATAAGAAATTTGATGGAATTCCCTTTAAATCGATACTCTACAATATTAAAACTTTCTTACCTATTCAGGACCTTAAGATAAAAATGGCTTACCGCTTTGTACGCACAAACGGTAGAAGATTCTTCAACTACAACAATATCTGTAAGGAATTGGATACTAAAACAACAGAATGCAAATGCCTTGATAGCAAACATAAAGACCCTTATCATAATCACATCATTACAGGTGATCTGGATATTATCTCAGATAAAACTCTAAAAAACATTTTCAAACTCTGAACTAAATACAGATCACAAGAATATAACCAAGTAGTCGAAAATTTCATTCAAGATCTTGAAGAATTCATTTATAAAATAGCAGTAAAACACAGTTTACCTATCCAACCCTTTCAAGAATGGAAATATAATTTTTTAAAAGAAATTCAGTTTCATTACATCAGACAAGATACCAGAATTAGGAATCTTTCAATACCTGCAGCTATACAAACTGTAAAAGAAAATTTTGTTATAACTTATACAGACAAGGTGGTATTACATTTTGCATTTACATGCAAAAAGTTTTACATAGATACACTTCTCCACTGCTATCTAGACGGTACTATGTACACCCCATTACACAATAATGGAAATGTTCTATCCAAAAGGATTAAAGCTATGTACAAACGAATCGGTAATGAAATAAAAAATGTTAAATTTCCATATTTAATCCTCATTCCAAAGATGCATAAAGAGCCTGTAAAATTCCGTACAGTTACCGTAGGCTGTGGATCATATCTTACAATAGCTAATAAACGACTATTGAACATCCTCAAGTTTGTGATGGAAAATATCAAAAAACAGAATCATGTCATGATCAAAAATGGAATAGAAGTTATCGATCGATTAAAACATTGCAATAAAGATATATGTTTTAAAAGCTTTGATTTCCGCGACCTATTTAACAACATTGATTTATCTAATTTATACTCAATCTTGAAAAAATTATATGAAGAATTTAATTTGAAGGATTTTATTACTTATCGAAGATACCTTGACCTTATTGAACTAGTATTAAAAGAAAATATTCTATATAACGGAAAAAATTATTACCGACAAATAAAGGGAATTCCAATGGGAGGAGCCTGCTCATCAATCTTGGCTGATATTTACCTCTCAACATATGAAAAAGGAACCCATATTTTGTCTGAGATACCATATTTCCGGTTTGTTGACGATGTGCTATTGGGGTGTTATGAAGCCACCACCAATTTCGATTTCACTTTTTACTCACCGGAATTGGAATTAATAGAAAATTGTAAAGAAGAAAATGAAGCGGTAAATTTTCTGGACATCTCAATAAAAAAACATGCATTATATGGTCATTATACAACGTTATATGACAAAAGAGAATTATATAAAATTAAGATCAATCATCTCATCGACTGGAAAACAAATCTTACCAAAAATATTTTCAGAAATATCATACTCGGATACACTAGTACTTCAGGTATATCTGTGCAGGTACATTTGTGCTTGTATACTTGTATGTATGCAGCAGACTTAATAGAAGAATGGGTTTATAAACGACATCTATAATAATTCTAAAAATGTATTCAATGGATTTACTCATTTAGCTAAGTAATTAAATGAGCAAATTCTGACAATGTTAACATGAACTTTATGAATATACTAGAAATAAAGAACAGTAGATAGTTAATCTTAAAATTTTATAAATATAAAAATCTGGTAACATCAAAATACTAGTGTTTTCATATCAATGCTTGTATCAAATTCCGGCAAAATTTAATCGAAATACTATCATTCGAAATTCTGTAATCCCGGTACTGGATGTTCTTTTGTAAAATGAACTTAAGTACCAGACTACGCGTTTTTATTCTTCCAGTTAAAATTAATGTATTCAATAGCTTTATGTATAATCGTAAAAGAAGTTGTCTTTTCGATTGTTCTTCGGTCGAGTAACGGACAATCTAAGCAACCCACAGCCATAAAATTTATGGGTGAAATTATGTGGGTATCTCGACTACCAAAACAGTATATGGGTACCTCGATTACCAAAAAGTATATGAGAATCTCGACTCTGGAAAGGAAACTCTTTGTAAATATGTTTTAAAATTTCAAATTAGTTATATAATTATTGAATATTAAAATGCCATTTCCAGCAATTTTTGCAGAGTTCCTATCTTGACACCATTGGAAAACAAGAAAGATCAATCATGCATAAAGCATTGGTTATGAAACACTTTCCAAATTCAATGCAAATTTATATAAACATCTCTAAAATGCGATACATTCCTCGGTAATATTTTTTAAATTATCACAATACGACATTAATTTATTATATTTGAAAACTTACAACTTCATCGAAAAAAATGAACTGCATTCAAGGCATTGAACTATAAATTGACTGGTTTAAACATCTCAAAAATGCGATACATTCCTCGGTAATATTTAAAATTATGATAATACTACAATGATTTATTATATTTGAAAACTTCATCGAAAACAAATGAACTTTATTCAAATGACGTCATCGGAATATAAATCGCCTGGCTCTCTCTAAAAAAGCAACATTTCATTCATAAACTTTTTCCATTCTTCACAATGCTATAATAATTTATTTTATTTAAAACCTTAAAACCATGGAGGTACAAGTAATTTAACTCTATGCTTAAAACTTCATCGAAAAAATCGTCTGGTTCTCTGTGTACAATCAATGAATATTTCATTCATATCAACTATATTGCAAACTCCATGAGCTAAATAATTTTGCGTTAAAGAATTGCAGCAATTCTCATACAACTCATTCTACATCTTTTGGTGTTTAAGTTCTCCATATGTGAAAATTTGGCTTCGTTGTAGAAATAATCGAAGTTGGATGATCATTTAAACTCAAATATATTTTAGTTGCGTTGTTTCAGTATGTAGATACAAAGAATTTGAGCAAAATTAAAGCGGTTTTAGGACGGATACAACACTAAATATGAATTAAAAGGAACTTTAAAAATCACGATTTTGACACAAGATGGATGCCATATTTTATTTTGAAGTGGGTCACGCGATCTCTTCATATAATGTTCACGTGATCTCTTCATATAAAGAATGTAATTATTATTTAAATTTTTTATTTAAAAACCTACTGAATATATTTTGCTGAAATTTTTTTATATATTTTATGGTTTCATTTGAATATTTCCTAAAACGTTCGAAGCAATTTGTGAATTTTAAATTCGCTTAAAATGTTTGAAAAATTAGGTCCCATAGGATTCAATGTATTTCATTATTTCAACCCGGGTTCAAACCAAAACTAATTGGGTGATATTATTCATTTATATTGCCATAGGTCCCACAGACTGTCTGAACAGCATACTAAAATTTTATTTTGATAAAGTCATTTTTGCGGTAGTTATCGTCCACACGGACAGACAGACAGACAGTCAGTCAGACAGACAGAATGAACAAAGTCATAAACACTTTTCAAATATGTTGTAAAGTGTTAAAATTCAAAAACGATCTTTTGAACGAGCTTTAAATCATATCTGTATGATATCTCCTTCATATTTATTTTTTTAAATTCATCTAAATGTGAAATGTTTATGATATTTCTTCTGCACAGTAAAGTCTAATGCCCAGACATTGAAGACTCGCAAAATTTCAATATTAGACATAAATAATGTGTGCATTCTAATACAAAAAATCTGATGTGGGCAACACATGACTTTCCTTATATAATGCAATGAATATACTACTTTTACAGTTAAAAAATGTTATTCTTATAGTAGATACTTATTATTTCCATGATATTGAATTTTCTTCAATTAGTCGTCATTTTTCATAGATTTAGCGTCCTTTTTTTCAATTGGGTGAGATTTTTGTTAATTTGGCAACAATTAAAAATGTCGCCAAGTTGGCGACATTCCGACAAATTCGTCGCCAAAATATCGCCAAGCGTTATGGACGAAGAAATAAGTTATTCTTACAGCAGATAAATGACTATTGGCGTTCAAATACAAAAGTATTACTCAAAGTATCTTTTTCATGAATGGAACGAGCTAAATCCACGAGAATGATGTAAACAAATTTATAGCATGGTATTATATATGAAAAGTGAACATGTTTCTTAATAGGACATATATTTTTTATTTTATATAACTTTTTAATAATTTTTTTGAAAAATGTGCAATATCTCGAGAACGGTTCATGTTAGCGTTCTAAAATTTATGTCAATTGTTTTCTAATGAAAAATTACATAAGAAATGTCTATTTGTGTAACTTTAGTAGCGGTTTTGATTTTTTGACGATTTTTTCAAAATTTCACTCGAAAATTTAGGGGGGGGATCTGAACATTCGATTGCGTATAAAAACAATAGGCTTCCAGTGTTTACGGATTGTGATTTTTGTTCCAAATTTCTTTCAAATCGGGCCATCCGTTCGTTAGTTATCGTCTCAACAGACTCACTGACACACACACACACACATACTTTCACACACACACACACACACACACACACACACACACACACACACACACAAAGACATCACTTCAAAAATGTTTGATTCGTAACAGGGATGCTTGAAACGTGCTCTCCCGTCGAAAACTCGAATTCGAATTTTCGACCACGTCACAATACTTCCCTTAGGGCCAACGGCCGTACCGTGCTGAAAACACCGATTCTCGTTAGATCACCGAAGTCAAGCAGCATCGGGCGCGGTTAGTACTTGGTGGGTGACCACCTCGGAACACCGCGTGCTGTTGGCCATCTCGGGTGCGGTATCCCCGTGGTTTGCGCGCTAGATTTGCACGCTACCACAAATGCCGCCGTGTTCATGCGGAGTACGATCACGTTAAACATGTGGGTCCGTAAGTCCTTCCGAGAGGTTGGTGGTAGGGGAAGGAGGGTACGGTCCCTGTGGATGCCTCCCCCACTGGGTTCCGGTCTAAATTGGGTGGCACTTCCCGGCCGTCCAAACAGTTACCTTACACCATTCTGGTAGGTCGGACGGTCTGGGTATCAACAACAACAACAATACTTCCCTTATACATTATGTATATAAGGAAAGTAAAAAGTTTATAGTTTCTCTATTCCTGAATTTTCCACGAATTTTAATGTGAACAATCTAATTTATTTTCAAGGTTTTGTAGCTGATGTTCGCATCACAACGTTTCTTGCCCGAACAGGTTTTTTATTGTTTCATACACTGCGCAGTGTGGGGGACATCACATAATTTGCAACTAGGTTTGATATTTCTTGCCAGCTGAGATAACGTCTGAGATTTTTGGCGAGCTCAAGGTAATATCACTGTAAAAGAACTGGGGTGACGCCCAGGGATTTCTTTAGGATTGCAAATATTTTCATTTAGAAAATGCACTGTTGATTCCAGCATTTAGTATTCCCCAATTGAATGCGTCTGGTGCACCTATTCAGGGTAAATCAAAGGAACTTATTTGGGGCGTATCAGAGAAGATTATTTAGGGAGTATCATACGAGATTTTTTGAGGTGACTGCTCCTTTTGAAACATTGAATGAATGAATTCAATCAATCCCTACTTTAAATTCAGGGAAACGCCGGGTACATTTGCTTGTTTACATTAAACTGTAAATTTAAAATATCTGTTGATAAGCATCCTTTTCCACAAACAATTTCTTCATTCGGAAGTCATGTATTATATCATAGTACTGTTTTTGAAATCTAACCAAATGTCTCTGCTATCAATTATCTCATTGCTGTAAGAACCTTTGAATTAGAATGCTTTGCACTATTCTGACACTTAACAAATATTTCTTGTAATTAATGGTTTTCATTGGCTTATGTAGCATTGCGAAACTGGATTAGATGTTCAATAAAAATAAAACGTTTTTGTTGTAATTGATTGGGGATGTTTAGTTCCCTCCTTTTCTTGTTTAAAAGTTGTTACTCTTTTTATGTATTATCCTAAATGTGAAATGTCTATGATATTTCTTATGCACAGTACAGTGTAATGCCCAGAAATTGAAGACTCGCAAAATTTCAATAATAGACATAAATATTGTGTGCATTCTAATACAAAAAATCTGATGTGGGCAGCACATGACTTTCCCTGCAAACTTATATCCACGTTCTATTTATTTCAATTAAATTTAATTCACTTTTAATTCAATTTTCGTTCTCATTTGATAACTGGACTTATTTTCAAAGGTGGCGTGGAAAAATACGAAAAAAACTAATATATCTCGAACGGCTAGTCCTAGTGTAATGGGGTTGGTCTTATTCTTTTCTTCGTTAAAAATTACGCATTAAACAAGCATTTAATGGATATATTTGAGCATACGTAGCTTTTTAGTTTAGATTTTGACAATTTTTGAGAGCCATTCTGCAAAAATAGGCGGGTTATTTTTTTCTGAATCGTACCAAAATCTAATCAGCACCAGGGTGACCTATACGTGGCTCATCTACCGAATTTTGTGAAATTCGGTCCATTAGTTTTTCAGCTAGAGTGGATACAAGCTTTTGCGGGCCATTTCGCAAAAAAAAAAGGCGGGTTCTTTTATTCCGAATCGTACCCAAAACTAATCAGCACCAGCCCCGTCCACAAGTGACTTACCTACAAAATTTTGTGAAATTCGGTCCATTAGTTTTTTAGTTAGAGTAGATACAAAATCTGCACAGACAGACAGACAGACACACAGACAGACAGACACACACACAGACGTCACGCTAAAAATGGTTTTTTCGTATTCTGAAGGTCTCGAAACGTGTAGATCTGTCGAAAACTCGAGTTGCGATTTTCGGCATGAATCCAATTCTTTCCCTATACATTACCATGTATCGCAGGAAAGTAAAAAGTTTATAGTCTCTCTATTTCTGAATTTTCTATGAATTTTAATGTGAACAATCTAATTTATTTTCAAAGTTTTGTAGCTGATGTTCGGATCACAATGTTTCTTGCCCGAGCTGGTTTTCACCTTTGTTCCATACACTGCGCAGTGTGGGGGACATCACATAATTTGCAACTATGTTTGATATTTTTTGCCAGCTGAGATAACGTCTGAGATTTTTGGTGAGCACAAGTTAATATCACTGTAAAAGAACTGGGGTGACGCCCAGGGATTTCTTTAGGATTGTAAATATTTTTCTTTAGAAAATGCACTGTTGATTTCAGCATTTAGTATTCCCCAATTGAATGCGCCTGGTGCACTTATTTAGGGTAAATCAAACAAACTTATTTAGGGCGTATCAGAGAAGATTATTTAGGGCGTATCATACGAGATTTTTTTAGATTGTATTACACTCGCTCAGAATACGAATGGCTATTAATATTATTTAGGGAATTCAAACTATTTAGGAGTAGCAAAATAGTATTATCGTATCAAAGGACGTATTTAAGGCGTATTTCTCTGATATAGTGCGTGAAATGTGTATTAGAGAGTATTTAGGGTGTAGTGCGATTGCGCAGAGGGTGGAACGTGCAATTAGGGCATAATTCGCAGTGGTATTAGGGCGTAGTGGTCGATGTGCCCAGCGCCTGGCCAAGAAGTATTACGCTATAGCCCAACGTACTAAGGCGCTTTCGGGGCTTATTTAGGGCGTTTTACACCCGCTTAGTGGGCGGGACGCATTCGACCGTATGATCGTGCAGCGGACGACTGCTCCCTTTGAAATATTGAATGAATGAATTCAATTAATCCCTACTTTAAATTCAGGGGAACGGCGGGTACATTTGTTTGTTTAAATTAAACTGTAAATTTAAAATATCTGCTGATAAGCATCCTTTTTCACAAACAATTTCTTCATTGGGAAGTCATATATTATATCATAGTACTGTTTTTGAAATCTAATCAAATGTTTTTGCTATCAATTATCCGATTGTTGTAAGAACCTTTAACTGAATTAGAATGCTTTACACTATTCTGACACTTAACAAATATTTCTTGTAATTAATGGTTTTCATTGGCTTATGTAGTATTGCGAAACTGGATTAGATGTTCAATGAAAATAAAACGTGTTTACTGTAATTGATTGGGGATGTTTAGTTCCCACCTTTTCTTGTTTAAAAGTTGTTACTCTTTTTATGTATATTATTCGAGAGGAAAATTGCATACAGAATATTCTGAGAGATTCATCATTTCGAGCAAAAAGCGATTGTATATTTCGGAAATCTTTAATTTTTATATACTCGCCGGTAACAAAACTTTGTATTGTTTATTTCAAGTATCCATGGAAGACTTTAATCTCTATCAGCTCAGTGGATGACGAAATAGATAGCATTCTGTCGAATAGGCAAAATGCGATGATTTCAAATCTGTTTCAGGGATACACGTTCTCTATATTCGCGCCCGAGCAATGTAGCCATGCAGATTTGCAAAGAGCCGCCTTTCTGCCCCAACCGGGAATCGAATCCTGGATCTACGAACTGGCCAGCCGACGCTCTACCGTTGAGCTACTGGGACGAAATTGAAAGCTCTAATCGTGGAAGTGGACGTTGCCTTTACTACCCTCTAATGTCGGATTGACGGACCACTGACGATATTACCGACCACGTCCTGCTATTTTTACCCCAGGTTAGCCTCCTACTACTACTATTTCTACCTAGGTTAGTATCCTGCGTGGTCGTTATCCTCTCAATTTGAAATCGGCGCCCAATCTTCTAAAGTTCACTGAATCCGTATTAGTCGTATAGAGGTCACTTTCAAACCTCCGACATCTTTGCACTAACCTACAAGGTTGATTTGTTAGGGAGCATTGTAAAGAGCCTTGCTGCCCCAAACGAGAATCGAACCCTGGATGTCCGAACACTGACCAGCTAACGTTCTACCGTTGAGCTTCTGGGACGAAATTGCAAGCTCTTATCCCCGAAATGGACTCTACAGATTAGGTATAATGGATTCTTGATATCTGAATAATATGGAAATTTTATATGTTTAGAACTCTGCGATTTGTGGCCATGGTTTCGAGTCACAAGATAATACTTTAAACAGGATGTTAGCCTTTATATAGATATAAGGAGAAGAACAGATCAAAAGGTTCAACTGGATTTGCAATTTAAAGATTCTGATGTGGGAAGCACTTTCAAAGTCATTTTTTGTTTAACAATTCATTAAATTGAGGTTAATTGCAAGTAATAACGTGCATAATTATATGATATTACACTGAATTTGCATTTTGAATTGAATTTTCATTTTCGTTTGGTAACTGGATGTATTCAAACGCTGTGCATCAAAAATACGAAACAAAAAAAACTAAAATATCTCGAAAACGGTCAGTGCAGGAGTAATGGGATTGGTTTTATCCTTTTCATCGCCAAAATTCACGTAAGAAACAATCATTTAATTGATACATTTGAGCAAACGTAGTCTTTTACTTTCGATTTTGACGAATTTTGAGATCCATTTTGTAAAGAAGCAGGTTCTTTTATTCAGAATCGTACTGAAATTAAATCAGCACCAGAATAACCAACAAGTGACTTATCTATGGCATTATATGAAATTGGGTCAATTAGAATTTGAGTTAGAGTAGATACATACATTGCACAGACACACACACACACACAGACGTCATGCTAAAAATAGTTTTTTTCGTATTCTGGAGGTCTCAAAACGTGTATATCTGTTGAAAACTCGAGTTGCGATTACAAAACTTTCCCTATATATGCATTACTATGACATTGTAGCGAATTCAATCATTGTAGGAATCATTGTAAGGAAAATGAAAAGGAGGATATAGGATCCCCTTATAGTATAAATGGAAATATAACTGAGGTCCTTGAAACAAGGAAATGGCAGCTCTCTTTCTTGGACAACATTTGGGAAATAAGTATAACTATTTTAAAAAATCCCCCCTTAACTGAAGATAAAAAAAATCTGATTCGGTCAGACTTACATGATTTTGGATTGTTATCGAATATGTTAATGTTGTTGTTGAGACCCTGATCATCCGACCTACCAGAAAGGTGTAAGGTAACTGTTTGGACGGCCGGGAAGTGCCACCCAATTTAGACCGGAACCCAGTGGCTGAGGCATCCACAGGAACCGGACCCTCCTTCCCCTACCACCAACCTCTCGGAAGGACTTACGGACTCGCATGTTTAACGTGATCGTACTCCGCGTGAACACGACGGTAGTTTTGGCAGTGGCTGGAATCGAACCCGGGCCTACCGAGTGCAATTCCAGCACGCTAATCACTGGGCTACCGCGCCCTAAATATGTTAATGTGTTAAATTTTGTTGAATGTGTTTAACACTTCTAATTTTACAAGTTGAATGTGTTAAATTTTGCATTTAGACGACAACAAAACAAGATCAATCATGCATAAAGCATTGGTTATATACAGTTGGAAAGTGTTTTATAAACACTTTCCAACTGTAATGCAATCCGCTCAATGTGTCACATCTCTAAAATGCGATATATTCAGCGGCGATACTTGTTTAATTATCACAGAACTTTATTCCCGACCCCAGATTTAAATAATTTTGAGTGAAAAAAATTCAGCAATTCTTATACAACTCATTTTTGTTTACACCATTTGTTTACATTCAATCATTTGTTTACATTCTGCATCCACCGGCTATCCAATAAGCTGCTCTAAGTCCTCGGACGAGTCGGGTGGTCTGGGCTTTCGATATTCTGCATCCATTAAAATTAGGCTTTGTTGAAGAAATAATCAAAGTTTGATGATCATTTAAGCTAAAACATTGCGTTGGCGTAGACTACAGATGAACATGAATTATGCAAAATAAAGCAGTTTTAGGACAGATGCAACACTAAATATAAATTGAAAAGAACTTTAAAAATCACGATTTTTATTCTGGGGAAAAATATGGATGCCATATTTTATTTTGAAGTGGGTTACGTGATCTCTTTACCTAATATGGATGTAATTATTATTTTAATTTTTATTCTTAAAACTACCAAACATAATTCGCTGATATTTTTTTATATGCATTTTATATGCATTACCGATATATTTTATGGGATAATTTAAATATTTTCTAAAATTTCGAAGCAATTTGTGAATTTTAACTTCGCTGAAAAAATGTTTGAAGAATTAGGTCCCATAGGGTTCAATGTATTTAATTTTTTCAACCCGGGTTTTATCCAAAACTGGTAGGGTGATATTATTCATTTACATTCCCATATGTCCCACAGATCGACTCAGCAACATACTAAAATTTGATTTTGATAAAGTCATTTTTACGGCAGTTATCGTGCGAACGGACAGACAAACAGAATGGTCAAAGTCATAAACACTTTTCAACTATGTTGTAATGTGTTAAAAATGTAAGTTCAAATAAACATTTTTAATCATGTAATAAATTTACTTCCTTCACAGTGAAATAATGGTCTACAAGATCCACAAAAGAATGATAGGGCATTGAATTGAGACCGCATAAAATAAAATCGGGTTCTTTTGTCAACTTATAAATCAAACCAGAATGATTTGTTCATAATCACGGTAAAATTATCATCAAAATGCAATTATCATTTAATTAATATCAATTCTATAAAATAAATGACTACTGGAGAATTCTTTGGCGTCAAAATACAAAACTATTACAAAAATTATTTTCTCTAGTAAGTGGAACGATCTAGATTCACGAGAATGGTTTTGCATAATATTGAAAATAGAAAGTGAACATGGTTTGCGATGGTTACTACTTTTTGTTAATTTCATATAATACTTTTGATGAATTTATTTTAAAAACGTGCAATATCTAGATGCCTGTTGATGCTAGAGTTTTGAAGTCTGTGTCAGTTGTTTCGTTTTCTAATTAAAATCTACATATGAAATAATTATCATTTTAGCAGTATTCAAAGTCCTGAATTTTTAATGATGTTTAATTACATTGAAACATCTTGCAATATATCGAGAATGGTTTCTGCTAGCGTTTAAAAGTTTGTACCATTCGACTTTTTTTGAAAACTACGTCTGAAGTGATTAATTTTTATTATTAATAAAGTGTTGATTTATAATAATTATTTCATAAATTCATTCAAAAAGATACTTTTAAAGTTTTTTTTTCAAAGAAATCTACCTTGATCACAATCCTAGTAAGGATTTCAATGTGTTACAAATTCTTGCTTATTGTTCAAATTTAGCTTAGTTTTTGAGATATAAGCATTACAAACTTGAAAAACGGAAAATTTTCAATCTCCTTCAACTTGGCAAGCCGACAACTCGAAAACTACAAGAGGTTTTTTTAATAATAAATATAGACTGTAATACTAAATTTTCTAGTGCACAATTTTGTCGTTAACTATTTATATCTATCTTTTATAGGTTACTTATAATTTTTAGAGAAATGTAGAAATACGAAAAGAAAAATAAACACTCGCTCGGAGAGTTACATTTTGAAATTTTTTGAAAATATTAATACATTAAAATTATTTTTATATATTCATAATCTGGACCTTATTCCGAACAAAACAAGAAAATGATTTACATTTTTATCCATTAGCTTCGGGAGTATAGGGATCCAAAATGATTGCATTTTTCGTAAGACTCCGCTTTTTCGCCAGAGAAAACACAACCATGGATATTATACAGAATAAAGAATGTCCCAAACGGACATATGACACGTTTATATGTTAAACGTGAGTTGTTTTCCAGCTAATATTTCTTACCTGAATGATATGAGAATATTATATATTTGGAGTATCTCTCTTTTTCACCATAACATCACAAAAAAATCTGATGTGGGCAACACTTGACGTAGTACTAATTAGTATCGTAGATACTAATACTCTTTCCAAGATATTAAATTTTCGACAATTAGTCGTCATTTTCATTGATTTAGCTTCATTTTTATCCATTGTGCGAGATTTTCATCAATTTGGCAACATTTCAAAAAGTCGCCAAGTTGGCGACATTCCGCCAAATTCGTCGCCAAAATCTCGCCAAGCGTTTTGAATGAAGAGATAAGTTATTCTTACAGCAGATAAATGACTATTGGCGTTCAAATACAAAAGTATTACTTAAAGTATCTTTTTCCATAAATGGAACGAGCTAGATCCACGAAAATGATGTCACCCAATTTATCGTATGGTATTACATATGAAAAGTGAACATGTTTCTCAATAGGAAGTATTTTTTTTTATTTTATATGATTTTTTGATAATTTTTTTGAAAAATGTGCAATATCTCGAGAACGGTTTGTGTTAGCGTTCTAAAATTTATGCCACTCGTTTTCTAATGAAAAATTACATGAGAAATGTCTATTTGCGTAACTTTATTTGTGGTTTTGATTTTTAGATGATTCTTTCAAAATTTCATTCGAAAATTTAATGGGGTTCTGAACATTCGATTGCGTATAAAAACAACAGGCTTCCAGTGTTTACGGATTGTGATTTTTGTACCAAATTTGGTTCGAATCGGTCCATTCGTTCGTCAGTTATCGTCTCCATAGACTCACTGACACACACACACACATACTTTCACACACACACACACACACACACACATACACACACACACACACACACACATACACACACACAGACATCACTTCAAAAATGTTTGATTCGTGATCAGGGATGCTTGAAACGTGCTCTCCCGTCGAAAATTCGAATTCGAATTTTCGACCCCGTCTCAATACTTTCCTTATACATTATGTATATAAGGAAAGTAATAGGTATAATTTTGCATTTGGGTAACAATAAGGATTATAATATTTTAAATAAGTTTAAATGGAATTTTAATAGTATTTCAGAACGCATAATAGAATACCTAATCATAGATAAATCTTAACTTCAAATAAATATTTCAAAACAAAGAATCGAATACCTAATCTATATAAATAAAATTGAAAATCTGTCTGTCTGTCTGTCTGTCTGTCTGTTTGTCCCATCATCACGGGAGAACGGCTGAACCGAATTTGATGAAATTTTGTGGGTAGCCTAGAAATAGCCCCACTTAAAATTTAGTCTATGGTTGGAATTTCTACGACCAGTGGTTCTCGAGATATTAGTAAAAAAAGAAACTTTCGTTTGTCTCATCATCACGAGAGAACGGCTGAACCGAATTTAATGAAATTTTGTGGGTTGCCTTGAAATAGCCCCCCATAAATTTTGCCCAAGTTTCAAGTTTCTAAGACCAGGGGTTGTCGAGATATTAATGAAAAACGGAACTTTTTTTATAGGAGTTCTACTCTCCAACTCCGTGGTTTATCCAAACGGAAAGGATAACAAGAAAGATCAATCATGCATAAGCATTGATTATGAAACACTTTCCAACTGAAATGTAATTTCATTTAAAAATTTCTAAAATGTGATTCATTCAGTGGTAATATCTTTTACATTATCACAGTACTACAGTAATTTATTATACTTAAATATTTAAAACTGTATCGAAATATAAATCATCTGAGTCTTTATGCAAAATCAATGAATATTTCATTCATATAACTTGTATTCCAGACTCCAGAGCTAAATAAATTTGTGTGAAAAAAATTCAGCAATTCTTATGTAATTCATCTTACAATCGCTTGAGGTATTTGCATTCTGCATATGTTAAAATTAGGCTTCCTTGAAGAAATAATAAAAGTTTAGGGATCATTTAAAATCACAACTATTGTAATTGCATAGGCACGGAATTTAGATACACAGATAATACACAGATAATATATATGTGTATGTGTATGTACTCAAAGTATTGGAATCGTGCCGAAGATCGGAACTCGAATTTTCAAAGTATCTACACGTTTTGGGACTTCTAGAACACGAAAAAACTACTTTTAGGAAGACGTCTGTGTGTGTAAGGGTGTATCTGTGTATGTTTCTGTGTGTCTGTGTGGATATTACATCCACTCTAATTGAAAAACTAATGGACCGAATTTCATACAATTTGGTAGGTATGTTTTTTGTGGGAAATCCTGATGTTCATTAGATTATAGTACGATTCGTAATAAAAGAATCTGCCTTCTTTGCGAAATGGCCGCAGAAATTGCCTTTATCCACTCTAGCTAAAAACTAATGAACCAAATTTAACAAAATTTGGAGTATAATATTTCAATAACCTACAAGTGATTTATATACCAAATTTAACAAAATTTTGTATATAAATCATTTGTAGGTTATTCTACTACGATTCGGGAAAAAGGAACGGGCTATTTTTACGAAATGGCCAGCAAAAATCGTTATATATAAAAATAAAAGACTACGTGTGCTCAATTATATCAATTAAATTCCTATTTTATATGTGATTTTTGACAACAAAAAGAATAAGACTAACCCCATTACTCTAGGACTAGCCGTTCTTGAGATATTCTAGTTTTTTCGCGTTTTCGCTACGCCACCTTTGACAATAAGTCCAGCTATCAAATGAGAACCAAATTTAAGTTTAACGTGTAAATTCAATGTCATTTAAAATACTTATGTTGTGCAGATAAACTCAAATTATCATTGAATAAATAAAGAGAACGAATATGAGTCTGCAGAGAAAGACATGTGCTGTCCACATCAGAATTTTTAACAATATTACACCAATATTTATAGAAGTGAACGGGGATTATTTTCAGGCCATTTCGAAAAAAATGTATGATCTATATTTAAAGATCCATCAAATTTTTGTCGAATAAAATGTTCAACAAATTTAAGCTGTGTACCAAATTTTAACTCTCTAGGACGTAGGAAAGTGCATTTAAAATGCCATCAATTAAATTTATCATGAAGAGTTATATAAAATTTTAAAAAAATGAAAAAATGTTATCTACCAAATTTATTTTAAAATATGAAGCCACTCCCATATGCAAAACGTTTAAACAAATGGAGAGATATTTATTATATAATATCTCTCTCTTTTCTTTCTGGAAGATATCCCAAAGTCAGAATTTAATTGAATTTGTTTTTTTCCCTATATTAAATAATTTTTTTAATTAAAAAACTACTTAACATATTTTACTGAATTTTTTTTTATATATTCTATGGGATAATGTGAATATTTCCTAAAAATTTCGAAGCAATTCGTGAATTTTAAATTTACTTAAAAAATGTTTGAAAAATTAGGTCCCATAGGGTTCAATGTATTTCATTTTTTCAACCCGGGTTCAATAAAAAACTAATTGGGTGATATTATTTATTTATATTCCCATAGGTCCTACAGACCGTCTGAACAACATACTAAAATTTCATTTTGATAAACTCATTTTTACGGCAGTTATCGTGCTAACGGACAGACAGACAGACAGACAGACAGACAGACAGACAGACAGACAGACAGACAGACAGACAGACAGAATGATCAAAGTCATAAACACTTTTCAACTTTGTTGTAAAGTGTTAAAAATCGTCTGTTTAAAGCGTCAAAGGGAATTAAAACTTTATTTTTGAGTTTGATGCAGGATTTTTGCATTAAATAGTCACTATCTGAAAGCATGAATTGTTTGAAACATGAATTTAAATGGAAAAATCTACCTCCATGTTTTTACATGTATTAACCTCCATGTATTTCACAAGCTTTTACTCAACGATTAGAAGTATAAAAGAATTAAAATGGTTATTTAATTTCGCATTTTATGAGGAAGATTCTATCTTATATCATGTTGCTCGGCAAAGGAATGGAATTAAATGTGTTTGTTAATGATTATTATTATTTTTTCTATTTGTATAATAAATAAATGGATGTAAAAATATATTTTATAAATGAACGGTTTAATTGTTCTTTTAATTATATATATTGCGGACTGCGTACATTACTTTTATTTATTTTAGCAAAGAGGTTTCAAGCTCATATATTGTGTTTAGCTAATAAACTCATAATAAATGAACGGTTTGATTGTTCTTTTAATTATATATATTGCGAACTGCGTACATCACACTTTTATTTATTTTAGCAAAGAGGTTTCAAAGCTCATATATTGTGTTTAGCTAATAAACTCATATATTGTGTTTACCCAATAAATTCATTTAGCCGATTGTTGAAGCAGAAAAAGAGTAGAACGGATGTATGTATCTTCTAATACAATTTTAGTGTTTTCATTTAGTATATATACAGACGGGATATGGATATTTTATTCTTCAGATCTGCAAATTTAGAGCTACGAATTTAGCGGAATACCTCTAAATAACTTGGTAACTTTTCTTAAACTTTACCAAATTAGAGGAAATATCTCCAAATTAATAAAAATGACCCAAATCAATGAAATTAAATTTGTTTTTTTAGAATAGAGTACTGAAATGATGTTTCTGTAGCATTTGTCGGTCAGTCCATCCATCCTACTTAGTAACGCATTTAACTAATTTTTTTAATATCACTAAATTGATAAAAATATTTGTAAATCCATAAAAATATCATGGAGACGAAAATGTCGCCAAACCTTCCATGGAGATCACATTATTCAGACGACATGATTTCCATCAATTTATTTGAAGCAGATGATATCATGTCGCTTAGCAACGGATCCAATGTGTTATGTGTCATACGATTTTTATTAAATCTAATAAAAATATGTATATAAAATAAATTTCATTGACATTGCATTTTTGACTGGATAATATCAATTACGGTCTTCAGGTTTAAACATCATTATTATTAATATTTCGGGGTCAGTTGATTCAGGAATTATTGATATTTTCAAATTATTATGCCATTGTTTCATTATGACGAAAATTGTTGAAACTCATATATAGTACGTTGTACAAGTAATCTTCTACAAATGCACGGGTATATCTTCTAATCTACGACAATATAATTAGTACAGGTATATTGGCAAAATTTTTATATATATTGGCATATATTGGAATCAATTACGACCTTCTGGTATTAAGATTACGGGGATTTTTGATACTTTCAATTTATTACGTCATCTTTTTTATTTTGGTAAATATTTTTAAGACTCATATTACAATATGTTTAAGCTTCTACTAACACACTGGCATATTTTCTAATTTGCGACAATATAAGTAGTACGTGGTTGCATATATTGATTCAATTCTTTTTTTTTTGTGTGTGAATTTGTTTACAAAAGGGGCCAGGATATTTTATTCTTCAGATTTGCCCGTGAAGATAATTTTGCATAGTGAGAACAGATATTCTTAAACTTCTCTTTATGAGCAATAAATTTAATATTTTAACTGAATTTGCACATGATTGCGAATTATAAGTTTTTTTATATTATATACTCCGTACGAAGGACGGGTATGCTGCTAGTCATAGATAAATCTTAATTTTAAATAAATATTTCACACACAAAACGAAGAATATATATATATATGTATATAGAATAGCTGATCATATATAAATCCTAATTTTAAATAAATATTTCAAAACGAGGAATATATATATATATATATGTATATATATATAGAATACCTGATCATATATAAATCTTAATTTTAAATAAATATTTCAAAACGAAGAATGGAATACCTGATCATAGATAAATTTTAATTTTAATAAATAATTCAAAAAGAAGAATAAAATACCTAATCATAGATAAATATTAATTTTAAATACATATTTCAAAACGAAGAATAGAATACCTATGCATAGATAAATCTTAATTTTAAATAAATATTTCACACACACACAAAACGAAGAATAAAGTATCTATCCATAGATAAATCTTAATTTTAAATAAATATTTTGAAACGAAGAATATATATATATATATATAGAATACCTGATCATAGATAAATTTTAATTATAAATAAATATTTCAAAAAGAAGAATGGAATACCTAATCATAGATAAATCTTAATTTAAATAAATATTTCAAAACGAAGAATATATATATATATATATATAGAATACCTAATCATAGAAAAATCTTAATTTTAAATAAAATACATTACAGTTAATCCAATTTTAGTTTTTCATTGATCAACCACGTCATCCGTTATCCATACCATACACTCCGTATTGGAAATATTTAAAATAATAAATTTTAAACGAAATGTTAAAAGGATACATGCTTGTTTCATCCTAATGCCGATTTTGATACATATCACAAAATAATATAAGGAATATGACTGCATGAGAAATGATTTTGAATGCAAGAGAAATTAATATGAGTGCATGAGAAATGAATATGAATGTATGAGAATAGAATGTGAGTGCATGAGAAATGAATATGCGTGCATGAGAAATGAATATGAGTGCATGAGAATTGATTGTAAGTTCATAAATATGAATGGGAGTACATGAGAAATGAATATGAGTGCATGAGAAATGAATATGAATGTATGAGAGTTGATTGTGAGTGCATAAGAACTGGATACGAGTATATGAGAATGAATATGAGTGCATGAGAAATGAATGTTAGTGCATGAGAAATGAATATGAATGCATGAGGAATGAATGTGAATGCATAAGAATTGATTGTTAGTGCATGGGAAATGAATATGAGTACATCAGAAATGAATATTAGTGTTTGAGAAATGAATATGAATGCATGAGAATTGATTGTGAGTACATGAGAAATCAATACGAGTACATATAAGTGCATGAGAAATGAATATGAGTGCATGAGAAATGGATATGATGCATGATAAATGAATATGATGTATGAAAAATGAATATGAGTGCGTGATAATTAAATATGAGTGCATGAAAAATTCGTGTGGAACTTTATAATTCCAATATTTTACATGATTGACTGTTAAAAAAAATTCTAACAATAATATTCAAGTAATCTTCAGAGTTCACTATTAATGCTTAGTGTGTGATTAAATAATTTTGTTCTAATATTAAAATTAATTGCATCTCTTTAGAAATACTAAACGGAGCGATTATTTTTAGCATTTATCACGCTGCCGTTCTAAACCACCTGCAACACCCCCCTCGAACACATTATCCAGATCGTAATTGTTACAATCTTAATGAGGAAGTTTAAGACATTTTCTCTCTACCTAATTGTCCTGGTAAATTACTGTCATGAGTAAGATATGTGGTTTGGACTAGGAGTACTGAGATTATTCTATTAAAGCATGAAGAAGACTATCATCTTTAAAACTGGTGAAGAATCTTACATATTAAATAACGATGTAGGTTTAAATAATTATAAGATGTTTTATAGGAATTATCCATTTTTCAATTATTGTAATCATATTGAGACGGATATTAAGACATTTTCTCTTCATCTAATTGTAGCGATAAATTATTGCCATGAATAAGAATTGTTGCATGGACTAGGAGTAACTAACTAGATTATTCTTTTAAAACATGAAGAAAGCTAAATTACATAAATAGCATTGCAGGTTTGAAGAATCACAAGACAAGATGTTTTATATGCATTACCTATGTTTTAATTATGATCTTAATGGAGCTTAAAACATTTTTTCTGCCTAATTGTGGCGGTAAATTAATGTTATAAGTAAGATTTGTGTTATGAACTAGTAGTACTGATATTATTCTATTAAAATATGTAGACTCTCA
Organism: Amaurobius ferox; assembly: GCA_951213105.1. NCBI lineage: Eukaryota > Metazoa > Arthropoda > Arachnida > Araneae > Amaurobiidae > Amaurobius > Amaurobius ferox. The sequence goes on along the minus strand of OX578144.1, from coordinate 116,434,557 downwards.
TCTTTAGAGCCGTAAAGAATCTTATAAATTAAATGACATTACAGGCTTAAATAAAATACAAGATGTAATCTTAATCCGGGAGATTAAGACATTTCTTTTGTACGTAAATTACTGTCATGAGTAAGATTAGTTGTATTAATTAGGAGTACTGATATTATTCTATTAAAGTAAGAAATCTATCATCTTTAAAGCCAGTAAAAATCATCATAAATTAAATGACACTGTAGGCTTAATGAGTTATAAAGCAAGATATTTATTTTATATTAATCGTTTTCTTTATTTCAATTATTATAATCTTAATGAGGAAGTTTAAGACATTTTCTCTCTACCTAATTGTTGAGCTAAATTACTGTTATGAGTACGATTGGCTGTATGAACTAGAGATACTGATATTTTTCCATTACAACTTGAGAAGGCTCTCATCTTCAAAGTTGTTTAAAAACATTTTAAATTAAATGACGTTGTAGGCTTAAAGAATTATAAAACAAGATTTTTTTATATGGATTCTTTATTATGTTTCAATTATTATGATCTAAATGGGGATGTTAAAACATTTTTCTAGGAGTACTGATATTATTTTAGTAGAATATGAAGAAGACTGTCGTATTTAAAAGTGGTAAATAATCTTATAAATGAAATGACGCTGTAGGCTTATAGTGGCAAGATGTTTTGTATGAATTTTTTATTTTGGTCCAACTATTGTGATCTTAATGAGGAAGTTTAAGATATTTTCTCTCTACCTAATGCCCCGAGGACGGAGAAAAAGAAGAATGTTCGAAAATTTCTTTCAGCCCCTCTAGAAGTCCATAATCGATCAAATATTTTTACACTTGTAGTATCGGCTGTGGAACACAACGGAGTTGGATTTTTGATTTCTCTCCCGGGGCGGCCCAAATAGGGGGAGTTGAAAAGTTTTATCAGACTATCTAGAAGCCCTTAGGTGAACTAGAAGGCAATATCTCACATTGCATACTTACAGTATCGAACACAGAATAATATATAACTGGGACAATTTTTAATTAAGATGGCTATTTTCGACATTAATTGCAGCATATTGTGGAACAAAATAAAACGGTTTAAATAGCTCTAAACGGCATTTCTTTAACCTTTTGCTTATGAGCGGGGCAGCGTCATTCCCAAACGAACGGACGCCAATGCCTGCAAAGGGGGGGGGGGGTCGAACTCTTTGGGATAGGGTATGTCAAATGCCTGTCTTTTTAGAGCTTTTCCGTTTGGGTTTAAAGCTGTTCCACCCCTAATCAGAAGGTTAAGACAGGAAAAGACATGTCGGAACATCAGATTTGGAGCTTTAAATGTGAGAAGTTTTCTCTTCAGAAGCAATGTTGCGTACTAGCCATTTCTAATGACAGTTTTGAATGACAAAATCCGTTTAAAACTTAAACATAAAAATGGAGCGCATGTGCAGAGTCCACTGCGATAAGAGGATGATAAGAGCTTGCGATTTCGTCACAGTAGCTCAAAGGAAAAGCGTCGGCTGGCCAGTTTGGAAATCCAGGGTTCGATTCTCGTTTGAGGCAACAAGGCTCTTTGCAATGACACCCGTACAAATCAACTCTGCAGGTTTGTGCAAAGATGTCGGAGGTCTGAAAAGTGACCCTAGTACGACTAGTACGGATTCAGTGAACTCTGAAAGATTGAGCGCCGATTTCAAATTGAGAGGATAACGACCACACAAGATACCAACCTGGGTAAAAGTAGTAGTAGCAGGAGCTATCCTGAGGTAAAAATATGTAGAGGTGGTCAGTCAGATTGTCAGTTGCCCGCCAATCTGACATTATAAGGTGAACATTGCAGAGTCCACATCGAAGATAAGAGCTTGCAGCATCGTCCTATTAGCTCAACGGTAGAGCGTCGGCTGGCCAGTTTGGAGATCCTGGGTTCAATTTCTGGTTAAAGCAGTAAGGCTCTTTACACATGTCCTAGTTTTGTTAATCTGGACATTGAGATATGTAAAGCAATATCGTCCAAAGTATAAATAAAGGGGGCAAGGTAGACATTTTCTAATTCAGCTAACGCCCTTGCGTGCACGTGCCACAGACAAACCTGACAAACTAAATAAACAGAATAATAAATACACCAGGTTAACCTACCTACAAAATTTTGGGCCTTACCAACTAAATTCTGGGAACTTTAGTCGAATAGTTTTTGAGCTAGAATGGATACATACATCACATAGATACACACAAATACAAAAATATCGCCAAATTTTTCACCAATTGGGTCAGACAGGCAGGCGCTCTTTAAGACATACTTAATGCAACATTCATTTGTTGCATTAAGCATACTTAATGCAACATTCATTTGTTGCATTAATTATGCTTAAAAGAGCTTAGTTTGGACTCCAATCCAATCATAAAATTTATAATCAAAATCCTACTTTTGTTTTGAATTTCAATCCCTTCAATTTGAGGTCATTATCGTTAATTTATCGTCGTTTTCATCATTTTTTCAGCTTTTTTCATCAATTTGACGACATTTCCAGCAATTTGGCAACATTTCCAAAAGTAGTCAAATTTTCCGCCATATATTTTGCCAAGCGTGCAGTGGTTAGATGATTAAATTCACTTCAATTAAAGAACTACGTTAAAGTTAACAGAACATTTCCCTAACCTTATGTTTTATTGGTCATTTCGTAATAATATACCGAGTGGTCATGAAATAACGTGAGGTGTTCAGAGCCCTCTAGCGAGTCATGTATTGGACGTAACGTAACAAAATCCGGTGGACGGACACTGTGGAACATGCGGTTTCGATTTCCAAAAAAAAAAGTTCCAAAAGTCGCCTCCACGGGAAAGTTTGGCACTACCAAAGTGTAGTAGTGTGAGTAATTAATAAGTAAATGCCAAATGAGACAGTACACATCAATTTTGTTAACAATGTATGACAACATTTATTGTTAATTACATCTGAGATTCAATATGACCACCATTGTGATGTCCCAAGAACTGTATGCGTTGCCTGACATTTTCCACCGGTAGTTTCAAATCGCTGAATCATGTTTCGTAGGTTTGTTAAGCCCATCAGTCCTCGTCGTAACTTCTTTAACCGCCGAAATTCACGAAGGGCATTCTCGCTCCGCTGGCATTCTCGTTCCTCATTGGCATTCTCGTTTCACTGATAATACAGTTTGACTAACAAAGATCGGTGACGTAGGGTATAAGCAATTGAAAGGTACTAGGTAGTTCATTTCTTAAGATAAAAATTGTCCTAGCCTTTCTTCGTATCAGTATGATCGCTACACGGAACGCGATTATGCACATTAATGCATTTTACTCTTTAAACAGTTCCAAAATTCGGATGTTCAGAACCCCCCTAAATTTTCGAGTAAAATTTTGAAAAAATCGTTAAAAAATCAAAACCGCTAAAGTTACGCAAATAGACATTTCTTATGTAATTTTTCATTAGAAAACGATTGACATAAATTTTAGAACGCTAACATGAACCGTTCTTGAGATATAGCACATTTTTCAAAACAATTATCAAAGAGTCATATAAAATAAAAAAAATATATTAACTGTTAAGAAATATGTTCACTTTTCATATGTAACATCATTCGATAAATTTGGTTACATCATTCTCGTGGATCAAGCTCGTTCCATTCATGAGAAAATATACTTTGAGTAACACTTTTGTATTTGAACGCCAATAGTTAGTTATTTATCTGCTATAAGAATAACTTATTTCTTCGTCCATAACGCTTGGCGAGATTTTGGCGATGAATTTGGTGGAATGTCGCCAACTTGGCGACATTTTTAAATGTTGATAAATTAACGAAAAACTCGCCAAATGGATAAAAATGACGCTAAATCAATGATGGCTCACTGATGATGACGACATGAAACATGACGACTCATTGACGAAAATTCAATATCTTGGAAAGAATATAAATAACTATAAAAACAATCTATTTTTTTTACTGCAAAAGTAGTAAATTGATTGCATTATATAAGGAAAGGCATTTGCTGCCCACATCAGATTTTTTAGCTAGAGTGGATACATACATTGCACAGGAAGATACGCAACCAGACACACACACAGACAGACACACATACATTACGCTGAAATAGTTTTTCTAGGTTTTAGTATGCTTGAAATGTGTAGACCCGTCGAAAACTCGAGTTGCTATTTTCGGCCCGATTCCAATAATTTCCCTATAAATTACCATATTGTAGGGACAGTAATATGTAAATAAAAGTGTTTAGAAATTTTTATAATTAAACGTGCATATTCCGACATATTAGGACACTAAACTTTTTTGAAAAGATAATTGTATCTTTACTCAGAAGTTATCAGTATATGCGTAAGCTCACCTCTTGCACTCAAATGGCATTCCTTTGTGTATCATTAAAAAGATTAAGTGCGTGAGGTTATCTATTTAACAGTAGCTTTGCACAGCAACGTAGAGAACAGAATAATTAATTGCGATTCTGGGGAAATATTATTCATTGGATGGATATTTCAGATTGCAAGATATAGTCTGTGCATTCAAGGGCAAATTCCAATCATGCCGAATTTGAATGCCACATTTGTGGCATTCAAAGCAATGTATATATAAGTAGAGAAGATATTGCGATGGAATGCAAAGTGCAGCTCCCACAATTTGATGTATTTACATGCTTTGAGTGTAGTGCCTGGACATGAGTAAACCATTTTCTTCTTTTCAGGCACCGAGCTAAAGGAAAGAAGGGTAAAAGTGACTGTGACTTGTACAACTTTTCTTGATATATGTGTTCTTAGCATTGGATTAAGTAAATTTGCTTTAATCGCTGTAGTCAAAGCAAATTATGACGATCGTGATTTAACTACAAGAAAAGTTTTCACTGTAAGTCCATTGGTGAGGTCTCGAGATACCAGAAATGACTTTTATCGGCTTGATTGTATGGGTGTCAAATCGTGGGCATTTCGTAATCTCAAAAACCACAAAAGCGATTTGGACCAAATTTTGGTAGCAAGTTTCATACCATCACTTAGAAGTTACAAAAATTAAAATTACTCATGAAATCAAACATTTTTAGTAGAATTCTAAGATATATGTAGAACTTTTAACAAAATTATTATATAATTGTGTAATCTTGGGGATGCGACGATATATATATACTATATATATATATATATATATGTATATATATATATACGAGTATATGTATATGTATATATATATGTATATATATATATATATATATGTATATGTATATATATATGTATATATATATATATATATATATATATATATATATATATGTATATATATATATATATATATATATATATATATATATATATATATATATATATATATATATATATATATATATATATATATATATATATATATATATATATATATATATATATTAGTCTGAGTTTAAGCATTTATAGTAAAGTAACATTGCTCAATCTGAAACAGGTATTTGTTTGGGTTAATTAGAATTAAATACTCAGACCTGAAGATGAATTTAATTTAATCCTCGAATTTGGGCTGATGCTGTTCTTTTCTCTTATCTGCAACATGACCGTGGTTTTGCTTCTATGGTGATGTTAATATTACTTGATTTTTTATTATTACATTGTTCTAATATATATATATATATATATATATATATATATATATATCTGTGTGTGCGCATGTGTGTGTCAAACATCATAGAAAATGAACATTTCGATGTATATTAGTTAAATAAATACATATGAAAAAGTTGTTCTATAGATTTTTTCAAACATCGTTGAAAAGAATGTTCTTCGATTTTTCCGATGGTGTCAAGATGGAAATTCTGTGATAATACTTTTGGTCTCTAAGGAACGAACTCGTGTGAAAATGCTAAAACATAAAATAACGAAGAAAAACTAATTCGTATTTTAAAAAAATACCGCCAATGTATACATTTTTGAGTCCTGAAGTACTTACGATGTACATACGATGCTTAGATTTTCCGCTACAGACTGTACAGATACGCAGACAAATATATTCCTTTATTAAATAAGATGAATGATGCTGTTGTACCATTTCAGCACATTGCATTCTGTCATTGAGTAGGTCACATTTCGAAAATAAAGAATACCCAACCGCCCCTTATGTTTGATATTCTTATTTTCGATGAGAGATGTGGTCATACTGTGTCCAGAACTTGCAGCCTTTCTTTGGGCAATTCACATTTAGGAAAATGGAGCACAAGTCCCCCATTACCACCTTTGCCATTTTTGTATTTGAGGAATGATGTGGCCATACTGGGCCAACAACCTTGCCTCTTCTAGTTGGGTAAGCAATATTTAGGAAAATAGAGCATGGAAAGCCTTCAGTTTTTCAATTCTTATTTTTGATAAGTGATGCGACCATAATGAGTTTACACCTTGCATCTCATTTCATAGTCTACATTTTGGAAAATATATCAGCAAAACTCCCTCAATTGCCATTCCTGATTCTGATAAGTAATATGGACATACTGTGGCCATACTTTGTATCCCGTCATTAGACCACATTTAGGAAATCAAAGCAGCGTCTTATTACCTCCTTTTTTCATGTTGCCCTGTTGCATCGTGTTCTTCTGCATTCTCTTTGGACACTCTGCAAATTGAGTGTGCTAATAAATTGGTTCAAGTCACTTATTATATGTATACAATGCTGGATTGTACATTGGATTAGCCGGCATTTTCCTGTTGACGTTCATGGAGATAATACTTTATTTAATAAGCTAAATACACTTTGTGAAAAGGATAATGAAAACTTGAGTAACGTATTTAAGCACAAATAAGATGTTCATGGAAGTAAAAGTAAGGAGTTAAATCTTTATATTAAGAAAACGCCAATATCGTTTGAGACAATAATTCAGGTGGCGCTGTGATAAGATAATTAGTCCTGTATTGTATGTATTTCTATGGCAAAAGACCTAAAATATTTATTTAAACTGTCAATTTTGTAAAAATTAATTATTAGTACAACGCAAAGAATAACTGAGGCAATAAAGAATATTCCTACGTATTCAAAATTATTTTACTTTCCAATTCATTTTTATCTCCACATATTTTGTACTCTATCCTACAACTATGAAAAAATACTGGTTAATTATACACGTAACTAAGGAATCCTTAATTTAAAAACTATTAAAAATACACATACTAAATACTTCACCTTTCTATAGTGTCAACTAACAATAGCAACTACTTTACAAACACAAGCGATACCTAGATATAATTCTCAAAGCATTATGGCATTTTCAAGCGTTTCATCCATAAGAGTTTTATCTTCTCCTTTCTAACTCAATGGAGATGATAATGCAGCAAACACCTGCTTCGAGGATATGTTGGATCGCCTTTGACATGGGATCCAGCGTCTCCTAGAAACAGTTTCAATTGTTTTTTAAGGCAACCGTTTTAAAGACTACTGGCAACCATATTAAAGTAACCCCTTAAATCATACATAAAGCATTTCTAAATCAGTTGTTTAAAAGCAATATAAGCTGGCATATTCCAGGGAAATTCCAAAAGATGTTCGGAAAATCCCGAGGATAGCAAATTATTAAGAATGCTGCTTTCTAATAGAAGGTCTCGGCTTTATTATTTACAGAACAGGCAAATTTTCCTTAAAATTTTTTATCGATACGCCAGTTATCGTGATTTACCCTATATATTATTTTCGTCAGGATAGAAATAAATATTTTATTGTGATGAATACAAATAAAAAGAGTAGGGAAGAACTTTATAGAAAAATCCAAGTGATTCACACAGCAAACCCTTTAGAAGCTATAGATTATTATATCTTTGTTGGACTTTTCTAACTTTTACTTTCTTGTCATATACAGTGGTTTGTGCTTTTTCTTAAATTCGCATCAAACTTTCAATATTTCTGTATTTTATTTCTTATAGAGGAATAAAACTTGGGAATAAAGTTTTATGTGGTAGCTAATATGCGTAGTAAAAGCGGAAAATACAGTTCTACTATCAACTGGTTATTTAAAAAAAATCACACTAAGACTCTCCACTCGATTTATTTATATATTCTTATTCAATATTTTAGTTAGGTCAACTGGAATCAGAATCAGTATCAGAATAAAGGAAAAAAAATCTGATGTTGGCAACACATGACTTTCCTTATATAATGCAATGAATTTACTACATTTACAGTTTAAAAAAAAATGTTATTCTTATAGTAGATACATATATTCTTTCCAAGATATTGAATTTTCTTCAATGGGTCGTCATTTTCATTGATTTAGTGTCATTTTTATCAAATTGGCGAGATTTTTGTTAATTTGGTAACAATTAAAAATGTCGTCAAGTTGGCGACATTCCGCCAAATTCGTCGCCAAATCTCTCCAAGCGTTATGGACGGAGAAATAAGTTATTCTTACAGCAGATAAATGACTATTGGCGTTCAAATGCAAAAGTATTACTCAAAGTATATTTTTTCATGAATGGAACGAGCTGGATCTACGAGAATAATGTCACCAAATTTATCACATGGTATTACATATTAAAAGTGAACACGTTTTCCAATAGGAAATATATTTTTTTTATTTTATATAACTTTTTGATAATTTTTTTGAATAATATGCAATATCTCGTGAACGGTTGGTTCATGTTAGCGTACTAAAATTTATGTCAATCGTTTTCTAATAAAAAATTACATAAGAAATATCTATTTGCGTAATTTTATTCGCGGTTTTGATTTTTTGAGAATGTTTTCAAAATTTCACTCGAAAATTTAGGGGGTTTTGAACATTCGATTGCGTATAAAAACAATAGGCTTCCAGTGTTTGCGGATTGTGATTTTTGTACCAAATTTCGTTCGAATCGGTCCATTCGTTCGTCAGTTATCTTCTCCACAGACTCACTGACACACTCACACAAACACACACACAGACATCACTTCAAAAATGTTTGATTCGTGATCAGGGATGCTTGAAACGGGCTCTCCCGTCGAAAACTCGAATTCGAATTTTCGACCCCGTCACAATATTTTCATTATACATTATGTATATAAGGAAAGTAATAGCGACTAATTTCGTAAATAATTCAGTCACTACGGTCCCACTGACATCATTCAAGAAGGCGGTATACTGGTTATAAGTTGATGTCTATTAATCCTAATTTCATTATAATCGCAAGTATGATTTACAACTAAATGTGGTTTAGTTTTATAAATTGTAATCTACGTTATGTATTATATTGCATATAATCATTTAAAATATAAAAAAAAATCTAAGCTGGCGATTTATTAAATTGCACCTAAGGTAAACGTTGCACCAAGAGTAAGCGTTGCCTTTCTGTTAATTTTATGAAAAACAATCGTAGACAACCGCCATCTTTAAATTCCGTGGCCTTACAAGTGTGGCCTTACAAGTGTTGGCCTTACAGGTAAGGAAACATTTTATATTTTTGTATGTCCATCTTGTACCGACTCTGATTAAAATTTTACATTGATTTAAGTTTTTTTTAGCATAATTTTTAAGGGTGCCCATATTAGGTACAAAGGTTCCATATATGGGCATACGTTCCCAACATGGACTCTGTCCATTATTAGCACCTATCAGATGATTTTAATTCAATTATCATTTTTTCCCTGTTACCCCCTGCAAGGAGAATACATCCACCAATTTTAAAATTTTTATCTGCTAAAACAAACATTATAATTATTAAAATGCTTAGGGGTGCCCATATTTGGGTCACTTGTGTGAATTTAAAGCGTTTGCATTTACAGTGTTTGAGGAGGCAACGATTGATAGGGAGCGAGCGAATTCACAATAAAACAATAATTTTATGAGAAGAGTGAAATATTGATATAATGTATCCTGGAAATTTTCTGATATGATCCGAAATTTGAAACTTAGATCATGTTGCACTATGGTGGGAAAATATTTCTTCAGCCAGAATCCCGGAGCCAGGTTTCAGAGATACATATCTTATCCTAGATCACAGAGTCAAATAGAAATCTAACCCTTTGGATTAAGGGTGTGTGTTATACCCAGTATAAACCTACCTCGAGTACGCCACTGACTTTGTGAGAAAGTAAACACTCTGTTGATATTAAATTAAAAATTAAATTTGATATTAATGTAGGGAACCGAATCTGAACTGTATTAATAACCATATAAATATTTAATTTGAGGCTTGATTGTACAATGCATGCAGTTTTGAATAAAAACAAATTAAATGAATATCAAGTAAATTGACAGTTAGCATGGTAAAAGTTCAAACAATCGTAATTATAAAAAAAAAATAGTTTTCGATATTACTTTGTATAAGTCTTTATAAGTATCAAAAATAAAGCAATAATATAACTGTTAACTGCAGTTAATAAATATATGTAAAACGCAGAATTTCGGGCAATAAAAATACTAAAATAGGCAGACATATAACTAAAATAAAAACTTCACTTATGCTATTTGTAAAGATCGATTTTGATAAAATCTGAATTATCAGTATCACTTGCTTCGACTATTTGATGTTTTTTTTACTTTTTCCATAACATTATTTGATTTAAAAAGTCGTTCACATTTTTTCTCTCACTGTGTTACCCTTTTGTCCGAAAACACATTCAACGCCACTAACTGCAAAATTTGATAACTTTACAGCATTCACTAACCTTTTATTTCTCTTTTCCGGAGAAGAAATAATATCAGGCAACTTTGAGAAAGTGTGCTTGAAATGCTTGAATAAAAGTTAAATCGTAAAGAATTAAATCTCTACATGGTGTTTGTTTAGCAATTAGTATTGTGCTGTATTTTCCCCTCAACTGAATTGTTGAAAATGCTACAGAAAAACTCTTTCGAAAAAAAAATCCATTTTCTTTGTGAATGTTTACATTCCACAGTTTAATTGCACTTTTTTAGGAAAAAGGATGTTAATATAAAAGAAATTGATGCCAATATAAAGCAGAAAAAAAAAAGGCAGTGGAAATATAAAAAGGAATTTTTTTTTTCAAATATTAGATGAAAAAGAAAAAGATTTCAAGGCATTTTTCTTTAATTTTTGCTCGTTATTTATATGTCTTATTGTTGTAAAAATCTACCAATAAGAAATTTAATTGTTAACTGACTCAAATTTCTTCCAGTTTACAAATTAGAGCGAATCAGCAAATTACCTTTTGTTGGATGGTCTTATTGAATTAAAAATACATTAATATTTCTTTTTCGCTAAAATTATTCTTTATTTAATGAAGTTATTTCTAAAAGTGGATATTCAATAGTCGCTCAATCAAGATCGGGTCATTATAGCTGCCGTTTTCCTTGCTATTATTACAAAAAGATATGATCGAATTTGAATTTTCACAAATAAATAATCTATCCACTCACTGATTACAAATTTGGAACACATTTTGATTAGAGGTTTAGAAAAGCCGAGGAAGTTGGAAGTCATTGATTGGACAACTGATTAAAAATAAACTTAGTTGGTTTCGTTATTGGAAGGAGGAAAGAAAGTCAGATGAAACTGCACTTTTAACTTTCCCTATATACATAGTATAATACTATAGGGAAAGTATTGTGATGAGGTAGAAAATTCGAAATCGAATTTTTGACGATGAGCCAGCCACATTTCAAGCATCCCTGAACTCAAATCGAACGTTTTGAAGTGATGTCTGTATGTATGTATACAGGGTGTCCCACAAACATTGACCTTGGCTTTTATTCATTGAATATTAATCTTAAACATATTAAATTAAAAATATTAAATTACATATTAAACATAATAAATTACAAAGTTGCGTAAAAAAGGTACAGAATTTTATGAAATCGATTAAAATCTTCAAGGGAATTAAATTGTTATACTGCTCCCCTACAAAAACATTTCCAATCAGTAAAATGTGCCCCATACAGTAATAAGGTGATGTACAATATTTCAGCATCTTATCATAAAAAGTCCCAGAGATATAAAAAGACGAAAATGGTGACTTAAGCACTTTTAGATGAATCGACATGGGCTCTCAGAGGGGATAAATCATGCATGCAGATCGCATTTCAGTGGTCATACACAAATTACGAAAGAAAACAATGACTACATATATAAATAATTTTGCTATTTACTAGTACAAAAGTATCTACACTGTGTAGAAATAATAACTTTACACAAAGATTACAAAGCTTGCTTAAAATGTTTTCCATCCATGCCAAAGATCCATTAAAGATAAGAGCCAGATATTATTTGCCTATGATGCATTTCTGCGTTGCCTCATTTGCGCTCTTGCTGTAAACATTTGCATTTTAATTTGTAATTAATCTCTCACCAACTTTGCTTAAACATATCTCTGGGACTTTTTATGACGAAATGCTGAAATTTTGTACATCACTTTATTAGTGTATGGGGCACATTTTACTTATTGGAAATGTTTTTGTATGGGGGTCGAATAAAAATTTAAATTTTGTATTTCTTCAAATTTAATGCCCTGCAAATTTTTATCGATTTCATAAAATTCTGTACCTTTTTTTACGCAACTTTGTAATTTATTATATATGTCTAAGATCAATATTTAAGGAATAAAAGCCGAGGTCAATGTTTTTGGGACACCCTGTATATGTATGTATGTTACAGTATGTGTGTATGTATTTTAATATGTGTGACTGTGTGTCTGCGATTGCAATATCTCACGAACAAATGGAGCATTTCGAACGAAGTTTGGTACCATTATTACAATCGGCGAATACTGGTTAATGTACCTAGATATTTATTGCTTACTAGCAGCATACCCGTTCTTCGTACGGAGTATATAATAAAAATAAATTTATAATTCGCAATCATGTGCAAATTCTGTTAAAATATTAAATGTATTGCTCATAAAGAGAAGTTTAAGAATATCTGTTCTCACTATGCAAAATTATCTTCACGGGCAGATCTGAAGAATAAAACATCCTGGTCCCTTTTGTGAGCAAATTTACAAAAGAAAGGAATTGAATCAATATATGCAACCCCGTACTACTTATATTGTCGCAGATTGGAAAATATGCTAGTGTGTTAGTTGAAGCTTACCCGTATTGCAATATGAGTCTCAAAAATATTTGCCAAAATATATGGATGAAGTGCTGCAGCCGGTTGCAGTGCCCTACATTCAGCGGTTGCAAAATGCTGTTTACCAGCAAGATAACGCGCGACCGCACATGGCACCCATCAGGTGACAAGCCTTATAAGGTATGCAGATGCTTCCCTGGCCTCCGTTGTCTCCAGATCTTTCACCCCATAGAGCATGTAAGGGGCGTGATTAGCCGTCGTTTGACTACTCTTCCCCCGCCTCAAATAGAGGACGACCTGTGGAGGATGGTTGAAGCTATATATTCATCTATCCCTCAGGAAACTATCCTCATACTCACTGCAACTCTTCCTCGAAGGGTTACTGCTTGTATCGCCGCAAGAGCCTACTACCTACTGATCACCCTGTCTATGCCATTATTGTATTGCATTATCCTTTTGGAATTAACATCACTTATTTATGTGTGCCATCTCTGTCTGTGTGTCCTTTATAATTACACTCTATTCGCTCTTTCATGGTGTTGAATTTTCTGTGTCGGATAGTGAATTTCTAAACACTACTTTAAGTTACAGAAGCGGTAAGTTATTGTAAAGTATAGTATAAGTATATATAGTATAATATATATATTATATATATAAAGTATTAATCATATAAAGTATAGCATCTCGCACTGGAAAATATTTGGAGGGTTATTCACAACGCAGCTTTTTGAGGAGCATTTTTCAACTAATATATTCCCACTTTAACAAAATTATTTATCACCACAATTTGATTAATTAATTATATATTTTATTTACGTCACATCTACAACTAGCATTGAATTACTATGTTTATATGAATAAATTATTGCTTTTAATAAGAATAAATTACCTTACTTTGCTGTCAAATAACTATTTTAATAGCACATTGATTTTTGTTACCACAGTAGAGCAGTATCAAACAATACACATAAATCACTTATATGCAAAACGTTATATTAACCATACTAAAAACGGTGTGCTTTATATAGCGTAGTAAGAAATTCTATTTTGTGGAAGCACGAATTTATTTTAAATCGTACATTGAATAAAACATTAGTAATTTAAATTTATAATACAGCACTACACACGGCAAAGACTGCATGAATTTTTCAAGCGCTTCGTGTCTGGTAGAAGGAAAATTGATCGCAGTTTTATGATGGTAAAAAGAACATTTCAATGTGTAATCAATTCTTACCTGCTTCTTTTTTGAATTACAATAAACTTTACATAATGCTTCAGAAACTTTAAATTACGCTAAACTTACTGCTTGCATATCATATTTGCACTCTCCTGCTGTAATAAGAAATATAGATGGATTAAAGTGATGCTTTTATAAAAAACATTTGAATTTATGATCCTCAGGTAACAGAATACTTTAATACTTCATAAATATATGGATCTGTCAAAGGAATTTCAGATCTCTATTTTCTGACCATAGAATGTAAAATTAATTGGATTGTTGCTTAACTCTCTTTTCTCATACCAGAATTTATTTTTAGTAGCTTTCTTTCAAATTTTACAAGAAGAAATTTTAAAAATCGGTATTGTGTGCCCAAGTGATAACGACAACAGCGTTGAGACCCAGACCGTCCGACCTACCAGAAAAGTGTAAGGCAAACGTTTGGACGGCCGGGAAGTGTCACCCAATTTAGACCGGAACCCAGTGGGGGAGGCATCCACAGGGACAGTACCCTCCTTCCCCTACCACCAACCTCTCAGAAGGACTTACGGACCCACATGTTTAACGTGATCGTACTCCGCGTGAACACGGCGGCAGTTGTGGCAGCGTGCAAATCCAGCACGCAAACCACCGGGCTACCGCGCCCGAAATGTGCCAACAATACGCGGTGTTCCCAGGTGGTCACCCACCCAAGTACAAACCGCGCCCGATGCTGCTTGACTTCGGTGATCTAACAAGAACCGGTGATTTCAGCACGGTAGGGCCGTTAGCCCACTACAACAGCGTGTTACTTTTCACTTTAAAGGGCTTGAAAAAATCTTTGGATTGATACCATACTTAGCAATGTACCCACTGGGAAATAATGCACTTGACAATGTATTTGCCCTCCAGGGGGGGGGGGGGCTATTGACTTCACGAACAAAATAATTGTATCGCGACTATTTTTCACAGCAGTAATTGAAATCCTTAAGTATCGTGATCATTGAGCAATAAATAAACCCTTCTATGTATGATTATGGCAAATTTTGTCCTATGCTGCCATGCTAAGAAAATATAAAATTTCGAATAAATTTCAAAGCTTTTGCTTAATTTTCAAAACATTCTATCTAGTTCTAGATTTCTCATTAACAAAGTCGGATGTAAATTTTCATGAAAAATCCATCTATATATGCGGTAGTTATCACCTGCACAAGAAATCGGCCACATACAGATAGACGGCTATCACTTCAAATATAGTCTAAAAGTATAAGGGGATCCAAAAACATATATTGGCATCAAAATGTCGAATTTCGAAATTTTTTGTAAAAACAATATATTCTATATTATATGTAGCATGAGAATATAAATACAGATGGATTAAAAATGATGGTTTTAGAAAGACATTTGAATTCATGATCTTCGGGTGACAGAATACTGTAATACTTCAAAAATACGTGGACGTGTCAAAGGAATCTCAGATTTTTATCTTCTGACCATAGAATATAAAAAAAAAACATATATATATGAGTCCCAGACTGAAATAGAATATTCCATACATTATATGATTGTTGTTGTTGTTTCTAAATTGCATTTCGCGAAACAAATTCTATATTTGTATCTATTTGTTACTTTCTCTACAATACATGGTACGCGTAAAAGAAAACTATTGTGATGGGTCAATTTCGATGAGGTATGGAATCATCATCAAATTTTTTAGGATGTAAGAAAATTTATTAACTTTTTGTATTTACGGTTCAAAAATTTATTTCAGACGTCTAATTCTCCGGATTAGCGATAGATAGAGTTCTGATGATGACTTATATGGATTCAGCATCAAATTCTTGGAGATGTCGAAGGAGTCCCTAAGGATTCTTGAAGGATTCACTAAGGATTTCAATTTCCGTTTTTTTTCACTTGAAAGATCAAAAAAATTTTCCTTGAAATATCAATTTATCAGGATTGGCTATAGATAAGATGATGAATAATAAATGATGTTTGATATAGATTCAGTTTCGAAATTCGGACGGAGAAGTTGGTTTCACCAAGGATTTCCAAATCCAGTTTTCCAACATTTTGAATGACTTTACTAAATAAATGTGCAAAATATTATAAAAACACGCCTCTTGCTACTACATGAAGGCTCCTTCAAAAACTTGTCTCTATGATGCTTTTAACTTGGCTGTAACCCACCACCACCACCACACTGGGATTGAAGTTTTGGAGCGCCAGGCCTAACTTGGCCAAATCTCCGAGCTGTAGTTGTATATCTTGTGCTCTGAAATTACATAAAATGCTCCATAGAAGGGGGATGTAAGTGATATAAAGAGGAAAAGGTAGAAAAGTGAGATGTATTCACCAAAAAAAAAAGAGGGGGGGCGGGCACTTTTTTTTTTTTTTTTTTTAAATTATATATATATATATATATTAATATATATAAGTAGATTGAATCTTGTTGCTATCATACCACAATTAGACCAATTGCACTATCTGAAGAAGTTTTTATATTTCCATTACTCTTCTGATTTGATCGCCGAATACAAATCTCAAATTTTTTTCAAAAGTCTAAATCCAGCTCTGCTCATGGCGTCAAGCACTTAGATAACGAAAGTCTCTACAATAGTCTCTGTCATGGAGATCTCTCTAACTCTATAAATTCAGTATTAGGCATTATGATAATAAAATTATTTTTAATTATTTAAATGATTTAAATATCGTTATTTTTTTTAAATGGCAACACAGTTTGCAACAATGGAACGTTATATTTTAAAGATGAATGGTGAAAAAAATAAAGTTTTTACTTCAAAATTATGTAAAAAAAAAAACCCTCGAAAATTCGTATAAAAAATAAAGACCTTTAAGCTTTTTTGGCTCTTTTGAAGTTAGGATCCTTTGAAATATATTTATCTGTAGTTTGACAAAAAATGGAGATCCTATTATAAAAATTATATGAAGAGATAATTTTTTAGATGAGTATCTATTTATTTATTTTAAGACCTTTTGTTTCATTGTTCCCGAATTAAAGACACTGAACAAAGAAACTATTAATTTTTATAGTGACCTCATAAAAAATCTGATCTGGGCAGAACATGACTTTCCCTGCACATTTAAATTCATACTTACTTTATTTCTTTAATAATTCGTTAGATTGAGTTTAATTGCACCAAATAACGCTAAATTTGCATTTTTAATTCAATGTTTGTTTTTATTTGCTAATTGGATATTTTTCCGATAGTGGCGTAACAAAAATGCAAAAAATCTCAAATATCATGAGAACGGTTAGTTCAAAAGTATAATGGAGTGTGTTATATTCTTTTTTCCTCCTCAAAAATTGTGTATATAACAAGAATTTAATTGATACATTTCAGCATATGTAGACTTTTTTATTTTTAGATTTTGGGGATTTTTGTGGGCGATTTCGTAAAAAAAGGCAGGTTGTTATTTTTTGAATCGTACCAAAATGTTATTAGCACCAAAGTATCCTACAAGAAACTTATCTACCAAATATTGTGAAATTTGGTCAATTAGTATTTTAGCTAGGGTGGATATATGAAATTTGATATATCAAAGATTCTCATGCTGGGTTAGAGAAGATGTATAGAGCACAAACAAATTAATGTTCGAAGTTGCCAAACTTGTGGGGATGCTTTGAACAATAATTAAAAAACCGAATGTAAGGAGCTTTCTCTACAAATTCAGATCCATTTCTTTATTGCTTAATTTAATGATACATTAAATTGAGTTTAATTGCAGAAAAAAGCATAAATGTTTTTCTGATATTATATCCAATTTGCAGTTTTAATGCTGGTTTGTTTCATTTGATACCTTAATAGCATTTTAAAGACTTCAGCTCTTCAAAATTCCAGAAAACTAAAATATTTCGAGAACGGGTCATCCTACAGATATGGGGTTAGTGCTAAATATATAGCAGATATATCAGTACTTTTAGTTATATATTTGACACTTTCCCGATCATTGCGATCCATTTCGTAAAAAGAGGTCGATTATATTTCTCCAAATCATGCCCAAATTTCATGAATATCAAAGACATACTCAAGGGACGTAACTACTGAATTTTAAGAAATTTCGTTAAATAGAATTTTCCCTAATTTGCAAAACGTCTTTAGTTCTCCAATTTAAGACTTCAATATCTAGAGAATGGTCTATCTTAGAGTTGCTGTTGCTTATCCTCTTTAACAGATCTGACATAAGTCAGATCAACTCCAGTAGGCTGTTGACCGCCATAAAATCAATAACTAAAAGGGGGGCAGATGTCAAGTCCTCCTTGGAAAGTCCGACGCAACTCAATATGTGCTCCGGAGAGGCTGGATGGTCACAGCATTTATTACAAGTGGGATGGATTTTTCCACCGCGTTCAAAAGAAAGACACTTAAGGTGGCCACTTTTAAGTCTAGCAAGTGCAGTCTGGGAGCCAGGATCGCGTTTAATTTCCAGAAGAGTGCCAGGGGATGTGCCGGTGTACCATTGGTGCGCAGGTGGAGTACGCCAAATTAAATTTAATTTAGATCTTGCATTTGAGTACAGTTCTTGATAAGTAAGCGAAGACCCAGTGGCCGTTTCGTCCTCACTGCCCTCTTTGGCCAATCTATCCGCAACCTCATTACCACTATCTTAGGGTAATGGGGTTAATCTTATTTCTTTAGTCGCCAAAAATTAGATACAAAAAGTGCATTTAGCCTTTTGCTGACGGGTGGGACAGCGTCCGCCCAAAACAAAGAAACGCAAAACCAGACATTGGCGTCCATGGACGCCAATGTCTGCAAAGGAGGCCGAACTGTTTGGGATAGGGTATGTCAAATACCTGTCTTTTTGAGAGGTTCATTGTTTGGAATGAAAGCTGTCCCACCCGTAAGCAAAAGGTTAATTCATACATTTGTAGTATTTTAGTTAAGATCTTACCGATTTTTGCAGACCATTTCGAAAAAAAAATAGGCAGGTTCTATTTTTCCGAATCGTAGTAAAATCTAATCAGCAAGGTAACCTACAAGCAACTTATCTACCAAATTTCGTGAAATCTGGCCTAGTATGTTTCTCGGTTAGACTGGATACACAAATTTTTGCGTGCCATTTCGCAAGAAAAGGCATTTTTATTTCACTTTCCCTGCAATACTTGGTAATGCATAGGGAAAGTATTGGAATTGTGCAGAAAAACGCAACTCAAGTTTTCGACGATCTACACGTTTTGGGACCTCTAGAACACGAAAAAAACACTTTTAGCGTTATGTGTGTGTG
The DNA here is from genome assembly GCA_951213105.1 of Amaurobius ferox. Lineage (NCBI taxonomy): Eukaryota > Metazoa > Arthropoda > Arachnida > Araneae > Amaurobiidae > Amaurobius > Amaurobius ferox. The sequence goes on along the minus strand of OX578144.1, from coordinate 116,415,152 downwards.
TGTGTCTGTCTGTGTGTCTATTTTTTGGTACGCGTCAGGATAAAAGAAACTAACTTTTTTGCGAAGTGGTCCAAAAAAATGGTATGTATCCACTCTAGCTTAAAAACTAATAGATCAAATGTTGCAAAATTCGGTAGATAAGTCACTTGTGTATTATCCTAGTGCTGTTTAGATTTTGGTACGTTTCGGAAAAAAAATAATCTGCCATATTTTGCGAAATGTCCCAAAAAATCTTCAAAATCTGAAATAAAAACTACGTATGTTAAAATGCATCAATTAAAAGCTTGTTTTATACGTAATTTATAACGATGAAAATAATAGTACCAATCCAATTACACTAGGACTAGCCGTTCTTGAGATATTTTAATTTTGTTCTCATTTTTGCTACGCCACCTTTGGAAAGTCCAGTTACCAAATGAGAAAAATGGCAAACAAAAATTGAATTAAAAGTGCAAATTCAGTGTCATTTTAAATAATTATGGGCATTATTTTATGCAATTAAACTCAATATAATGGATTATTGAAGAAATAAAAAGAACGTGATATGAGTCTCCAGCGAAAGTCATATGGTGTCCACATGAGATTTTTTTAAATTTGAATCGCACCAAAATATATTCAGCACCAGTGTCACCCGCAAGTGACTTGTCTACAAAATTTTGTGAAATTTGATATATTACTGTTTTAGCTAAATTTGGCACGGGCATTTTTTGCAAAAAAAAAAGCAGGTTCTTTTATTCCGAATAATAACCAAAATCTATTCAGCACCAAAGTAACCCACACGTGACCTACCAATAAAAGTTTATAAAATTCGATCAATTATCTTCTGCGTAAGAATGAATACAAAATCTGCACAGACACACAGACGGCGTTATAATATTGTTTACGTGTTCTAGAGATCTTAAAACGTGTAAATCCGTCGTAAACTCGAGATGCGCTTTTCGACACGATTCCAATACTTTTCCCTGTACATTACCACGTATTGCAAGGAAAGTAAAAAGTCTGATGTGAGCAGCATATGACTTTTCTTGCAGACTCAAATTCGTTTTCTCTTTATTTCATTAAGCATCCATTAAATTGTGTTTAATTGCACTAAATAGCATGCATAATTATTTGAAATGATACTGAATTTACACTTTCAATTCATCTTTCGATTTCATTTGGTAATTGAACTTATTCTTAAAACCGGCATAGCAAAAATTTGAAAACAGCAAAATGTCTCGGGAGCGGCTAGTCCTAGTGTAATTGGGTTGGTACTATTACTTTTATCGTTATAAATTATACATAAAACAAGTGTTTAATTGATACATTTTAGCATACATAGTTTTTATTTCAGATTGTGAAGATTTTTGCAAGCCATTTCGTAAAAAAGCAGAGTTTTTTTCTAAATAGTACCAAAATCTATTCTTCACTTGGGGCACCCACAGGTGACTTATCTATCAAATGTTGTTAAATATGGTCTAATAATTTTTCAGCTAGAGTGGATACAAGCATTTTTTGTGGGTATTTCGAAAAATTAAATAAATAAATAAATAAATAAAAAAAGGGTTTTATGGGGAATTATACCAAAATTTAATGAGCACCATTGTCATCAACAGGGGACTTACCTACCAGATTTTATGAAATTCGGTCAATTAGTTTTTCAGTTAGAATGGATACATACATACATTTCACAGACAGACACACAGACACACACATAGACGTCACGCGGAAAATGGTTTTTTCGTATTCTAGAGGTCTTGAAACGCGTAAATCCGTCGAAACTCGAGTTGCGATTTTCATCACGATCCCAATATTTTCCTTATACCATGTATTGCAGGGAAAGTAAAAAAAATAATAATTCACTTTAAAAATGCACCACTACATTCTTTTCTGGTATCATATTTAATAAAAGAAACGTGTCGCATATTTTTAAAAATATTTCCAAAACAGTATCATCCATAACAAAAAATCTGATGTGGGCAGCACATGTCTTTACCTGCAGAATTATATTCACGTTCTCTTTATTTTAATTAAATTTAATTCACTTCTCATTTGATAACTGGACTTATTTTCAAAGGTGGCGTAGAGAAAATACAAAAAAACTAAAATATCTCTAGAACTGTCCTAGTGTAATGGGATTGGTCTTATTCTTTTCTTCGTTAAAAATTACGTATTAAACAAGAATTTAATGGATATATTTGAGCATACGAATTTTTTAGTTTAGATTTTTGGGGGCCATTTTGCAAAAAAAGGCAGGTAATTTTTTTCCGAATCATACCAAAATCTAATCAGCACCAGGGTGTCCCAGAAGTGACTTATCTACCGAATTTTGTGAAATTCGGTCCATTAGTTTTTCAGCTAGAGTGGATAAAAGCTTTTGCGGGACATTTCACAAAAAAGGCAGTTTCTTTCATCCCGAATCGTACCCAAAAGCAATCAGCATTAGACTCGTCCACAAGTGACTTACCTACCAAATTTTATGAAATTCGGTCCATTAGATTTTTAGTTAGAGTGGATACAAAATCTGCACAGACAGACAGACACACAGGCAGACACACAGGCAGACACACAGACACACAGATACACACACAGACTTCACGCTAAAAATAGTTTTTTCGTATTCTAGAGGTCTCGTAACGTGTAGTTTCTTCGAAAACTTGAGTTGCGATTTTCGGCTTGATACCAATACTTTCCCTGTACATTACCATGTATTGCAGGCAAAGTAAAAAGCTCTTCAGCTTTAAATAGTTTTTCTTCGTATCAAAGTAGCCATATTTGACGGTAAATATTTAATTCTGGTGTTTTGTCCAAATGTGTTAATACATTATAATGGTAAAATACAAATATTAAATAAAATATTGATAAGTATCAAAACTCATTATTTTATTACATGAAGCATGGATTGAAAAAAATCAGTGAAAATACGTATAAAAATTCAACAGAAACCAATTTCAATACAAACCACCTGCATTTTTTCATCCCTATCAAATTTAATAATAACATAATGCAAATTTATATGTTATTCGATTTGACAATCAATGCATGGCTTTCTTTTGAATTTTATAATATTTTATTTATTTATCAGATTCCATTTTTGTATCACATATAAATATTAATAAAAGGTAAAGAATATCCAGTGCTGCAATACGCATGTTAAACTTCTGGTTCAGGAAATTTTAACAATAGCTTCAACATGTTTTGCATTTTGTCTGTGTTAAACCTTAAAGAGTTACATAAGGTAAATAAAGGTATAAGAGTTATAAAAGAATTTATGGTTTTACTTTATTATTTCATGTTTTTAACTTATTCAATTTTTGTAATCAAACTTTTTAGCACTGTAGTATAAATGAAAAATGGAGAGTTAATTTAATTTACATTTCCAAAGAAATGTTTGCTTTAAATAGATGAAAACAAAGTTATTGTAAATAAAGGTTTCAAATTCTTTTTAGGGAGTGTACACAGAACATAGAGTGGAATTAGAAACTTATATTAGTTAGTGTAATACAAAAGTATCCGATATGAAAATACATCTCTTCAATAGAATCAATAGGTAGTAAAGAAATAATAGTAAAGATATGGGTTCCAATTGATAGTAAAGAAAAACAAAAGCCGAGACTTACTTGTGCATTCGTTGAAATTCTGTACTTTTCTTAACTTATGTTTATTGTAACAAAAATGTATTTGGTAGTGTGACACAAAATTGCATTTTATCTGCATGCAGAGTAGAAGAGAATTATAAAATGTTAATATGCTTTCTAATCAAAGATTGAAATCACTATTAGGTGGATAGGGAATAAAAGAAGTTGAGATAGGGTGATACGGATATTTTTCGCATAAAGTACCCTAATTCATAACGGATAAGATATTTTGTTCTTATCTAAGTAGAAAAATGCTACCTAATTTAATACACACCATAATCAATATAATAGAATAATAAATGACTTTAAAAGTTATAACCGTAAACAACTGACTGATATAATTCTGGAACTCAAAATAAATATAAATAATTAATTTTGACAGCATACATTAACAGATAAATGCGAAATACCATTCCAAATGCAGAAGATAAAGTTGCTTTACGACGGTAAATAATCACAACGAAAAATGTCTAGCAAATACAGTGTAAACAGTAGATTGCCATTTCTGAACTACGTTAGGGGTTCGTTTACGTTAGGGGTTTATTAGGGGTTTTAGTACAAGAAAGCCAAGAACTACAGGGCAAACGTATGTGTCAACATGTACAGGGCAAACGTGTGTGTAAACTTGCTAGCAAGTACAGTCGGACAAAATAAGGAAAAGCAAACAGAACACCGCTAGTTATTCTGGTTCATTAGGTCGTACAGTTAATCCAGAAACACCATTAGACTTAGATTAATGTCTATTGTAAATAAATGGCCATTTAATTTGCATAAGAGGTCATCTTCTTATTAACTTACTCATTATTTCCGAAAATTATAAATGACAACCCCCATTTTATGTCATTTAAAAATTTCTTATATCAACAATACACTAAATATAAATTTGTGTTTGATTCCGACTATAAATACAAGAGATACAAGCAGTTATATCTTTTCAATGTCGTTCATATGATACATTCTTTCCAAAATGTTATCTAAAGGTTTATTGAAGCATTAAATATAGTGCCGACGGGGCCGTAAACTAAATTTCGGATAAAAATTATAGGTATTTTATTCGAATCATCCAACAATTTATTTTCAATTTCTACTTACGCTGATTTAATTAAAAATTCTATAATGTTTATTTCACTATCATTTTTAATGTCATTAGTACACAAACACATAAAATGACATTAACACATTTTTCTCCGTTTTTGTTTCTTGCTTGACACAATTTCTTTTAAACACATTTACTAAAAGACAATAAGTAAAACACTTATTATATAGAGAGAAGTTCAATATTATTTAATTTGATGCAGCTTATTATAAACGCTAATATATACATAAAACTTTATAAGAAAAAGCGTAAATTGGTTGTTCCCGTCAATAACTTCTTGAATTCGCTGAGACATTGAATCTATCAAGTTGTTGACAAAGCCGGAGTCCGGCCCGAAATAATTACCATGCTAGATAAGCAGATATCCAACGCTAACTCACAATAACATTTATAAAATAGCTCACCTTCATAACTATAGTACATACATAAAAGTTGCATAAAAAGTATTTTTTGCAGTCATATCGTATTCCTTCTAAGTACAATTATCAAATCGAAAGTGATTTCAAATGAGTGTTGTTACTTCTAATTTCAATGAAATATCCCAAATAAGTTGTGCAATTAAGTCCAAAGTATGCAAATTCAGTCTTTGTCTATATATTTTTCAAGAGCTTTCCTCATATTCAAGAAATATACGTATTTAGTGAGTAGCGTTGCCAAAAAAATTTTCTAGGAGAGGGGAATAACTAAATATTCTGTTCCCATTTTTCCTATTATTTCTTTTGAAATTGAATGTGTTCGACTGGTTCCTGCGGGGATGATCCTCAAATCTCCCCCTTGATGGCGCTACTGTATTTAGTGTAATTGGCAATTTTATAATATATTGTTGTTGATTTTAAGTGAAATTTGATATTAAAATTATTTTATGCAAAATATTATATGACATTAAACATAAAGTAATGTATTTTCTCCACACAAATGCAATAACAATATCTGGATCATTCGTGGCACAAATCCAATCTTTGCATTGCACTGTAATTTCTAAATTATTCTTCTGAGTATTTCCAATCGGCAATTGTTGGATGGTCCCCCAATAGCTACAAAAATGATACAGTTTTGGTTATAAATCTATATTTCAATAAGTACTGAAAAGGATGAACCAATGTTGTTGGAAACCAATGTTTCCGACAGTATCCGACTGAATCCATTGTCCTTAGAATTTACCTTATTTATATTATTTTCAAATATGACTTTCATAATTAATAATTAATAATAAAAACGTGTTTGAAAATGAAAAATAGTAAGTATTTTGTTTGCTTTATTTAGTATCACAATATAAAATAAGAGTTAATTTGATAGGCTAATTATTTTGGAAACTATCAAAGACAAACTGCTGCACTCATTTAACATTAGTAGTTCGGAATTTCAAGTCGTCATAACTGTCCTACGGCTTAAGTAAAATATATAAATTTTATATAAATTTGGCTACTTTGAACTGGAGAATCTAAATTTCTTATTTAAAGTGGGTGTTGTGTTTGAAAAACAGACTTGGTGCAATGTTTAAAATGGAGAAGAGCTCTTATGAAAATTAGCTGTTCATTTATTTATAGCAGATATTATTATGAGTCTAATGATACAGTTGATTTTACTGTACAATATGAGGATCCTGAATAATGCAAGGTATTTAGATCTTCTATTGACTGTAGCTCTGAAATGTTTATGGCATATAGTGGTTAAGAGATACAATTCATTTTTAACCAATGTGTACTGTAATCACTCTGCTGTTATATATTCAGTTACTTACCTCATAATAATTCTTGTCATCTCCCTAATAAAAAGCTTGATGCACTTAATGCTTATGTCTAACGTGCTTTAAAATCACGTCCTACCGCCTCATTAAAAATTGTGCTTATTTAGTTAAAAGCTGTCTCTTTAGATCGCGAATTATTACCTAAAATTATCGACCGTGCATTTTCCAAATTTTCTGAGTCAACACAGTGTAAGAGTAAGAAGGATCCATCTAAAACAATTAGCAATATTTTCCGCTTTTATTCTATTCAAAAATGAGTCAAAATTGCTAAAATTTTCAAAAGTTTGACTTTATAATTGTTATCTGTTCCAATAATAAAGTTTTATTCACTTAAGATTTTTACCGAGAAGCTCAATAATTGATGCATTTGTTTCATTTCTTATCAAAACTGATACTGAAATAAGTAAAACTGCTGCTTGTGAGAATAAAACTTTCAATACTTCCTTAAAAGTCTCGCATATGATAATAGTTGATCAAGCATGTGATTTTAAATCTCATATCAATGCGGCATATTCTATTTTTAGAGTCTTCTTTTTCGACCCATACAGTCCGTCGTACCCGAAGGTGTAATGTACCCGTTTAGACGGCCAGGAAGTTACACCTATTTTAGACTGGAACCCAGTGGGAACAGCATCTACGTGGACCGTACCCCCTTTCTACAACCCCAAACACCTCGAAAGGACTTATGAGCTTACATATTTAATGCAACCCTATTCCGCGTGATTATATTTTTGCTTGGCGTAATGTGTGGGTTAGGCCGCCTTATCGAACTGTGTTGGCATATTTAGGGTCGTAATTTCGATTTCAATGTCTGTCATCGATTTGGTGTGTAAATGCGCGGACGTGACCTCCTAAATTTAGAATTTAGAAGACACAATCACCATTACCACTTACAAACCCGTGATCGAAAAAAAAGCAAATAGCCTCAAAGGTTCACCCCCCCCCCTGTCCGGAGAAGTAAATCTTCAAGTTGACCTACCCGAAAATACAGAAGAACTAAAACATTAAAAAAAACATTTAAAACCAAAACCCTTACCTTTAAGGAACTTCTTAAGTCATACATATTAAATAAAATAAAATCACAAAATAAACAAACCGAATTTAGAAGTAAAAATAATATCATTTATTAAAGTTAGAAAATGAGTTATCAAAAACAAAAGCTGAATCTTTCAGCACGCTCGGGCGCAAAGACTTCATTTTACCAATGCCACAAGCTTCGAATAGTAACTATCCAATATTAATTCCGTGGCAAACAGAATAGTAATACATTTCATAAAAAATGAATGGTATGGTCAAACAAACTGGATCGAGCACCCGGAGAGCATTAAAAATAGGATTTACTGATTTCAAATATAAATTAATAGATTAGAATAAAATATTAATTTTAAGAAGATATAAGAGCAGGCTTTTCGTAGAACCAGCAAAGACTGCCAATCATGGTCGGCTCGTAGTTCTTTTAGTAGTCAACTTCAGGTGATACAAAAATATTCTGAGACGCCAGGGTTGATTTCGAAAGCAGAAGTCAAAGTCTAACCTTCAGCCACGAAGAAGAAGGGCATCAGCGGAGAAACTTAGCGACATAATCGTCGCTCCATATAAAACGGATCCGCCACACCAGAGGGGTCTGAAGGAGACTCTTGGTCCGGGCAGGCTCGGCGCTCATCGACCCGGTATGGCCTCGGGTCAGCCGGTCGTCACTAGGCCTCCGTCAGGCACGGAATCGGACCCAGAATGGGCCTTGGGCCATTCCCACAGGAGTAACGATTCAAAACATTGATCCGGTGTACCTCGGATCATGCAGGACGTCTCAGGGCCACATTTCCTCAGTCCCAAGCAGCAGGAATCAAATGCGCACGAACCCCAAGGAAACGGCAATTAGGCCAGGTTTCCGAGGCCCAGAGTGAGCATCTAAAACTCCGGTGTCCGGACAGCCGTCAGATGTAAGCAGTCAAAAAGGAGGAAATGCGCCCAGAAAAATGGCTCGGCCAGCTTTTATGAACAAGCCAAATCTTCCCGCCAAAAACATTTCTCACGCATCAACCCCAGATGCCAGCCACAAAGTCGCGCCGAAACGCGCAAATTGACGCGACGAAAACAACCTCTACCCATTCTTCACAGCAGAAACGTATACATTGAAAACTGTATAAGTTGGGCACTCACGGTTCCCCCTAAAAGTGTCCAACTTAGACAGGTGTCCAACATAGACAGTGTGATGAAATTTTATTTTTCTCTTCAATAAAGCATTTCGAAACACTTTCCTTTTAACATATATAAAATACTAATGAGCCAATGGTTTTAATTAAATATTGTAATTACTGTTACAAATACTTATGTATGTACGTACATACTTAAAATATGAATCAAGGAATCTGCATACATCTACTTTTATATGTAATATGTAACGGCTACTCACATGCTGTATTTGAATTCATTGAATCAGATTGATGCAGTAATCCATTTCTATTGTTCAGAAAAGTACTCTGTCAGAAGAGTTTGTTTTTTTCTGATTCCAGATGCCCATTGTATTTCTATTTTACTGTGCAGATCTTATTTAAAACTAGAACTTATGACCCAGCGTTGTTCACGCCTCAAATAAGCTCGCACTACTTAAATAATATACACACAAAGATAACACCGCTCAAGTCTTTAATCGTCTGTTTTGAACTAAAATCATTCACGCAGGCCATGTTTTTCATGCGAAACCTTGAAAATTATAAAATGCGGGCGTAATACGACCAAAATACGCTCTTTTGATGCTACCCAAATACGCTACTTTGATACGCCCGAAATAAGCGCCTGTAATACGTTTCAAATAAGCTCCGTTGATACGCTCTAAGTAAGCATTCGATCACCAATCGTTGAAATTCTTGGAAGTCTCAAAACAAGAAAGAAGAAATTATTTTTCCCAGTAGTAAATATATATATATATACACACACACATATATATATATATATACATATATATAGAAAAATTGAAATATAAAAAGTGAAAAAAACATGTAAAAAACATGTAAAAAAGGAAGGAAGGCTCGGCAAAAAGCTTACATTATGGCGGTAAGGGGTTGTGACCTTACTCCCCAGTTCAACGAGCTCGTCAAAATCGCCGCGGCATTTTCACTCCTGGTCGCCAGCCCTGGCCCAAGCCAACCTCCGGAGTGACTTTGAAATCATCACGAGACCTGGATAGAGATGTGTACGAGAGCCATATCACCACAAATAAAGCCAACTGAATTGCCGACTCAAATGAAATGTAGTTCCAGCCGCGGTCCTGTGATCACAGTGCGGTCCTGTCATATGGAGGGTTCGATGATTTTGTCTCTAATTGTACTCAAAAAATACTTAAGTCTTACACCATATGCAAAATTGTTTCTGTATAAATTATCAATATTTTTAATCATAAAGGAAATTGGATATTTATTAAAAAATGCTTGTTTTAAAAATTCTTGATCAAAATTGATACGTAAATGTTCCTCTTTGATAGTTCTTTTTATTCTGATTAAACCTCCCAAGAAAACATTGCGAAACACATTCAAATGTATGTTGGAGTTCCAATGTATAATTCCAATAATAGGTAGTTTAAATTGTTTTCTTTTATCATAGATGGTGAATATGAGAGGGATTTGACTATAGTTGATATTCAAATCCAAAAAATCGACCTCTTTGTTATTTTTAAGAGGGTTTTCCTTCAAGATGAGGTTTGGTGGATAAAAATCAAAGTTCATTGTGTAGTTTTCATTCTCATATCCAATAATTACGTCATCCACATAACGTAGGTATATGATTTCGTTGTTTATATGAGATCTTCTTTCATAAAAACTAAGATATATATCAGCTGCATTGCGCTAATTACATCTACACATATCTAATATAACCCCTCTTCCTCGTTTCAATGGGCTTTGATATTTTCCGTGGGTTACATCTCGGGCCGCTGGCGTGTTGGAGTTGGCCTTCCGTGTGATGGAATATCGAGTGCGGGGGTGATTTGTGTGCTTGAGTTTTGTTGCGGCAGAGGAGGTCATGAATCCCAGTGTTTATTTCTCAGCTTGGTATATCTATATATGTTTTTAGTTTATCGTGTTTATATGTCTTGTATAAATGTTGTATAATGAGTCTTTCTTGTAAAATTCTTGAATGATATAAAATCTACACAAAAACAAAAGAAAAAACAAAAAATAATCTACATAAAATCTACATAAAAAATTATAAGATATTGTTAAAAAGTATATCACTTCTATTTCTACGGATGTTACTTATACATTTTCTGATTTGGATTGAGTATTGAAAGGACTTTGTGAAGGCATGGTATAAACGCTTTATTTATACTGATGGTACAGTGGCAATTTTTAAGTATGCTAACTTTATGCTATTCACTCTATATAAGAGTATAAACTATAATAAATTTATGATGATACAAAATATAATGAGATAGCGACTGGCAAACATTTAAGGTATCTTTTTATATCCTTGAATTGCCCGGTATTACGGTATCAGGTATCCGTGAGATCGAAAACATGCTACCTGCAAAAGATTTAAACAAAACTTCAATCAGAAACTATTTTCGACCGTTAGCAAAGAGTGATATACAACAAAAAAGTGTAAAACCTATTGATCTCAGTACTTGTCACGATATACCAGCTGAACCTCATAAATATAATGAATTTTTGACTCATATTAATGATTCAGTGTATAGAAGTAATTTTCGTAATATGAAATCATACAAATTTCAAAAATGTAAATCCAAACGATGTATGCTCTGCCCTAGTGCATATCCAGACATCATAAGTCAATCTACTAAACATCGACTTTTCTGCAAGGCTTTTCAATGCATCTATATGATAAAATGTAATTATTGTGCGAAGTGCTATATTGGACAGACTAAAAATCCTTTAAACCTCCGTATAAACCTGCATCGTAATCACATAAAGAAAAATCACAGCTACAATCAAGAATGCCATTTGCTATATACCCATTTCCAGGACCACTCTTTCAATAACATTACAGTTTCAATTATTGACTTTGTTATTAAAACTCAACATCGTTTATGGTGGGAAAATATCCACATTCTGCAAAGAAATACCATCTACCCTTATGGGCTTAACTCTGTTTTATTTAATAAGCTTTATAATAATGACTATTACCATTCTATGCAAAACTTCAGTATCAATTATAGTTCCTTAAAAATACGCAAAAGATGGTACAGGAGTAAAAACAAGAAAAAACAAAATTTGGACTTTAGCATAGAATCTTTTCGGAGTTTTATACGGGATGTATATGGACATGCTGATCATAAACCTGATATTATACGTACATATATTCTGTCTATACGCAAAAAATTCATGCTTAACATTTGGAAAACTTGGATAAAGCAATTAACAGTCTGGAAAACGAAAGAAACAAATTTGTTTCAAAAACTGAATTTGGCTACTACTTGCAATTGGCTTAAAAAACGTTTTAACTTCCTTAATATCAAATTACAGAATGAAGAAGAGGATATTGTTACACACTCAACTTATTTAAATCTCCTTTTCCAGAACAAAACTTTTAATCGTATTCCATTTCGAAATATTTTAAAAGACCATCAAGATACCCTTCCAATCAGCAACTTGAAAATCAGGACTTCTTATCGTTATGTCATTCCTTTAGGAAGAAAAGCATTCAACTATAATATTTTAAGTCAGAATCTACATCTACCAAATTTAACAGAATGCAATTGCAGAAAAAATCTTTATTCAGATCCCATATTAGGTCATATAGTAACAGGTGATTGCAGAGTTCTTATAGATACTACATTAATTCAAGCTTTCAAACTAGGTACTAAATATAGAAATCCATATCATGGAGATCCGTTTGAGGCTTTTCGAGAGGACATTAATCAATTCATTTATAAACTTTCCATTCAATACAGTCTGCCAGATATGGCATTCCATCAATGGCGATCTAAGATGTGCAGGGACTTCAAGTACTATTATAAAAAACTTTACCAACCTCCAGACCAATGTAAAATAAACTTCCAACTTCTGAAGAACATTCAAAATCAATTTATAATTACTTATATTGACAAGGCATCAAGTAACTACGCATTTACATGTAAGCTCTTTTACATTGACATATTGAAAGAAAAATATGAGAATGATGTTCTTTACAGTAAAATCAACCTCTCCCTTAAGGAAATCTCAAATAAAATCAAGGCTTTGTATTTATTAACTGGTATCAAATATACAGGAATTATAAAGTATCCGTATCTGATTAATATTCCGAAACTTCATAAAAGTCCTATTACTTTCAGACCAGTTACTGTTGGATGCAATACCTATCTCACGAAAGCCAATAATATGTTAATGAAGATTTTACAACCTATTTTGCTGAAACTTAATAACCAAGGAAGCTATATTATAAAAAACAGTCTACAAGTGATCAATATATTGAAAGATCATAAACATCCTTTGCACTTAAGAACTTATGATTTCCAAGAACTATTTAATACTATAGATCTAGATGACATGACAAATATACTTTACAGCTTGTTTGAAGAATATGATTTAAAAAGGAGTCTAGAATTCAATAAATTCAAGTCTATAATCAAAATAGTTATTAAAGAAAATTACCTTTACAACGGATTGTCTATTTATCAACAAATTAAGGGCATCCCCATGGGGGGGGGGGATGTTCTTCCATATTGGCTGATATATATCTTAGTTTTTATGAAAGAAGATCTCATATAAACAACGAAATCATATACCTACGTTATGTGGATGACGTAGTTATTGGATATGAGAATGAAAACTACACAATGAACTTTGATTTTTATCCACCAAACCTCATCTTGAAGGAAAACCCTCTTAAAAATAACAAAGAGGTCGATTTTTTGGATTTGAATATCAACTATAGTCAAATCCCTCTCATATTCACCATCTATGATAAAAGAAAACAATTTAAACTACCTATTATTGGAATTATACATTGGAACTCCAACATACATTTGAATGTGTTTCGCAATGTTTTCTTGGGAGGTTTAATCAGAATAAAAAGAACTATCAAAGAGGAACATTTACGTATCAATTTTGATCAAGAATTTTTTAAAACAAGCATTTTTTAATAAATATCCAATTTCCTTTATGATTAAAAATATTGATAATTTATACAGAGGTTGGCTTGGATTTATACAGAGGTTGGCCGGAGGTTGGCTTGGGCCAGGGCTGGCGACCAGGAGTGAAAATGCCGCGGCGATTTTGACGAGCTCGTTGAACTGGGGAGTAAGGTCACAACCCCTTACCGCCATAATGTAAGCTTTTTGCCGAGCCTTCCTTCCTTTTTTACATGTTTTTTACATGTTTTTTTCACTTTTTATATTTCAATTTTTCTATATATATAGTGTTTGGTACCCTCATGCTGCCTTGCGCAAAAGTTACTAAAACATTTTTATTTCCGATTTTTCAATTTCTATATATTTATATTTTATATATACATATATATATATATAAATATATATATGCATATATATATACATATATATATATATTTATATAAGCATATATATATGTATATATACATATATATATATATATATATATATATATATATATATATATGTATATATACATATATATATATATATATGTATATATATATATATATATATATATATGTGTATATATGTGTATATATATATGTATATATATATATATATGTATATATATATATATATATATATATATATATATGTATATATATATATATATATATATATATATATATATATATATATATATATATATATATATATATATATATATATATATATATATATATATATATATATATATATATATATATATATATATATATATATATATATATATATATATATATATATATATATATATTGCTATCTCAGCCAGGTCAACCAATTAATTTAGGTCAAATTTTAGTACAATACGCATTGTGATATTGTAATACCAAATAAAAATAATTAGAACGAAATCTTTAAATTGTTAAATTTAGAAAACTGATAAATAAAATCCACTTTGCTAGATAAACAATTGTGTTTTTGTAGATACAATAATATTTTCCATTTAATCTAAACACCTGCTTTCGAATATATCAATGAATCGATTCGATTTAACGGCATGGATAGAAGATGGCCAATTTTTGGCTTTATGAGTTCGTAACTTTTAAATTAATTTTAATTTTTAAAACATCTCTCCGAAAAGCATCATAAGGGGACCTAAAGCACTTCTGTATTAAATTTAACTACTATTTGAAGCGTAGATATTCCGCTACAGGTAACACACACACACTTTTCATTTCTCCAAGATACTATTCTCTTCATAAAGTTAAATAAAATGCCTAAATGAATATTATTCTATCAAAACCTTGCAGTTACTTATGAATTCCATTCCTTGCAGTCGTAGAAGCAACTATTGATCACTTTGTTTTGAATGCTTAATTTAATAATCTGTATATCTGCTTAACTTATTAACCGTGTATCTTGGAAATCCGAGATTCACTTTTAAATCCCAAACTCCGTATCTCGCAATTCATTAACGCATCTTTGCATTCTATTCCAATTGCACTAAAGATTTATGTTCTCTTTCACGCCATTTGGCACAAATAGATTTAATGTAATTGATTGTTAGCAACAACAGTATTTTACAAATCTAGTGTAAATGCTTTTACAGTATTCTTTATAATAATTTACTAGCATTTAAGCCTTTCAAAGACAGGGACACTAACACTTTTTAAATGAGTCTGATGTTAGCAACACATGACATTCCCTACCCATTACTTCTTTCTTTGATTTAACTTTCATTAATATAGCACTGCATTAACAGCACATAAATGGAAATTTGGCTCTTTTGGCAGTTTAAAAGTCCAATAATTGCGCAATATTGATACTCACTTGAAAATTCCTCATGAAAATATAATTAACTGTCAATGTCTTTTTCTTGAAATGAATGACTATAAATAAGCTAAATTGGCGAATTTTTTGGCATCAAGCTACAAGGTATATTACATGAAGTATTTTTTTTGCGCAAATAGAATGAACTAAAGTAACGAGAATGATGTTAATATATTTGTTGCATAATATTGCATGTGGAAAGTGAACAATATATTTGATGATACTTACTACTTTTCTAATTATTGCAATTTTTTTATATATTTATTTAAAAAATGTTCCCAAGACGGTTCATGCTAGCATTCTAAAATTGGGTATGATTTATGTTCTAATGAAAAATGACGTCAAGAATTATTTATATAGTTATTATTAATTAATGTTTTGATTTTTATAAGATCTTTTCAAAAATGTATTCGATAATTGACGAGTAGGGGTCCACACTAAATTATCTACACAATTCCACAATTTCCAATGTCCCATGATTTCGAAAATAATGGGGCTACTCTAAAGATGAAAATATAACAAAGCAGATTGATCTCAATTTCAAAACATTTCCATGTGACGTCATTTTATCTGTTCCGTTCAAATTCTAATTTTATATTTTATTCACAAATCTTCTTTAGCCTTTAAATGCCTCTCTTCTATGACGCTGCATTGCCCGTTAACGCCAAACTAATGATATACGTAATATAATTAGACATTTCTCAACGTCCATAATTTTGTGTGTAGCACTTCAACATTTATGAAGGTTTCAATATTGATTTTCGGGAGTTAATATCGCTTAATAATGCGAAGATAGAGAACAGCCTTTATATGTTTGGGAAACTAACGGCTATTTAGTGTGGACTCAATCTGACAAGTATAAAACGGGTTTACTGATATTGGCTAATAAATTGAAGCATAATCTTTTTAAATTTATATTAGGACTATTCACATTTTTTGCAATCTCTAACAGTTTAATCCGGAATGAATTATCTGATGTTGCCGGTTCCTGAATGAGCACCTGCTACTTAAATAATACAGATGCGACTTTGATACGCCGCAAATAATCTCCTATGATAAGCTCTAAATCTGTATCTTTTAAATTTGCGATGTCAGAAAGCAGCTATTTAAAAAGTCAAACTTTTGGGCTGTTTAAAATAAGGACTTAAATACTTAAAATCGCAAAATAATAATAATAATATTAATAATAATAACAATAAATAAATAAATAAATAAATAAAAAAAATAAAAAAAAATTTATCCAAAAGTAAAATTTGCAATATTAATTGCTATCTCAGCGAGTTTTCATCCGAATTACGTCCCAATTTCATAGCACACTTATAATATTTAAACTCCTAAACACGAACTCCTAAAATGGCAAAAAGTTATTGCAGTCCTTGTCTAGACAGAAAGTGTTAGGTGTCAATCGCAAATCACCTTCTTCTGAAATCTAATCACGGAATATTTGAAAACAGTACAATAAAATGAAAAATACACCCATGTACAAGAACATACACTTAGTCGCGAAGCGAAAATTAAAATAGTTTGGGGAGACAAAAAACCAAGGACCGAAATTTGTAAATAGAGTTCCATGCGATATATTTTAGCTAGGTTACAAATAAAATAAAATGTACAGTGAATTTTCGATGATCCTGTGTATTAAGGACTAAAGCGATGTCGGAATATCAAATTTGCCGGATTATCGTATATCAAGCTAAAATAGGGGTAAAAAATGAGAAAATATAATTTAAAACAAAATAATGTATAATAAATATGGCATTTTTTGCCTAAAGTGTTACAAAGTTACACTGTACATTACTGCAAAAAATATTTGACTAATTTAAAAGTTTTAAATGAAAATTTAATAAACATAAATCGGCATATAAAAACATTTTGTCTATTGTAAACTAGATCGACTTAAATAAGTACAAATAAAACAATAATGCAGTATACAACTGTTTCGAGGATACGCTGGACCCCTTTCATCAGTACAATAGAACCAACAAACTCGATCCTCAAAAGAGGAATGGGTACTTTTTGAGTTCGGGTTTGTTGGTTTTCTTGTACTGACGAAAGTGATCCAGCGTATCCTCGAAACAGCCGTATGCAGCATTATTGTTTTAATAAAATATAATTGTATGGACACACGTCAAAATAATTAATACGTTAAAGATAAAGACAACAAAAAATCGGCGTATTAAAAGTATTTTATTAAAATCTCCTTTTACGACGTGTTAAAATTACACAGTCATAGCGCTTTCGGCCATTACTATGCCTTTCATCAGTGGCGAAGTGGCAATAAGTGGCGAACATGTGCTTAAATATAGGCCACAACCGCCAGACAATATATATATATTAATTATTTTACATTTTTAAATACGAGGCATTTCAAATATAATTTAATTAAAAAATACAAAAATACAATAAAAGGAAATATGATATATGATTTTCTGAATATTTAGTAGATGCTTCATTTTGTTAACACTTTACAACAAAGTTGAAAAGTGTTTATGACTTTGTTCATTCTGTCTGTCTGTCTGTCTGTCTGTCCGTTAGCACGATAACTGCCGTAAAAATGACTTAATCAAAATGAAATTTTAGTATGTTGTTCAGACGGTCTATAGGACCTATGGGAATATAAATGAATAATATCACCCAATTAGTTTTGGATTGAACCCGGGTTGAAAAAATGGAATACATTGAGCCCTATGGGACCTAATTTTTCAAGCATTTTTTAAGCGGATTTAAAATTCACAAATTGCTTCGAAAATTTTAGGCAATATTCAAATTGTTCCATAAAATATATAAAAAAAAATTCAGCGAAATATATTCAGTAGTTTTTTAAATAAAAATTAAAATAATAATAACACCTCTTATATGAAGCGATCACGTGTCCATGATATGAAACGATCACCTGACCCACTTCAAAATGATATATGGCATCCATCTTGTCTCAAAATCGTGATTTTTAAAGTTCTTTCTAATTCATATTGAGTGTTGTATCCATCCTAAAACTACTTTATTTTGGCCTAAATTCTGTGCATCTACATACTTTAACAACGCAATGACAATATATTTCAGTTTAAATGCTCATACAAATTTGATTATTTCTACTATTAAGCCTATTTTTCACCTATGTAAAATGTAAACAGCAAAATATGTAGAATGAGTTGTATTAGAATCGCTGTAATTCTTTAACACAAAATCATTTAGTCCATGGAGTCTGCATGGCTGATATGAATGAAATATTCATTGATTTTAGAAAGAGAAGGACGATAATTTTCGATGAAGTTTTACGCATAGAGTTTTACTTACTTGTAGCTCCATGGTCTTAATTTTTAAATAATATAAATTATTATAGTATTGTGATGAATGACATGAATGGGGGAATTATTTATGAATGAAATGTTGCTTTTATAGAGAGAGCCAGGCGTGTTATTTTTTCTATGACGTCACTTGAATGGATTTCAGTTGTTTTCGATGAAGTTTTCAAATATAATAAATTATCGTAGTATTATGATAATTCTAAAATTATTACCGAGGAATGTATCACATTTTAGAGATGTTTAAACCAGGCAATTTATATTTTAATGCCGTCATTTGAATGAAGTTAATTTTTTTCGATGAAGGTTTAAGGTTTCAAATATAATAAATTAATGTAGTATTGTGATAAGTTTTAAAATATTACCGAGGAATGTATTGCATTTTAGACATGTTTAAATAAAATTGCATTGAAGTTGGAAAGTGTTTCATAATCAATGCTTTAAGCATGATTGATCTTTCTTGTTTTTGATGACATTTCTATTGGTTACATTTCATTTATGAACCTTTGTATTTTTTGTATCTTATAAATAAATTATATTTTAAATGCTTTATGTGTGGTGGTGTGGATCCAACAAATGCACCAACAATTTCCCCAACTCCATCTCTAAGAGACGAATGACTTCTCTTTTGTGCCCAATATTGACATTTGTGCCGTCGCATCCAATTCCATTTAAGTGGTTTAAGTCTATCCTATTTGTCTCAAGAAATTCGTTTTGGCTTCTTTTATGCTTCTGACTTATCCATTTAAACTGCTCATTATTTACCTCTTCGTAACTCTCTCTCTCAGCTTTTGTTAAAGAAGCATACATGCTGTTCTAACTTTTCCGTTCTGCCCTGAAAAAGAGGGCTTATAACGCCCTTGAAACAAGCGTAGTTACCTAACTGACTTATGACTGCTGTCTACATTGAAGCTGTGGAAGTTCTTGTCCTACAAGCAGCAACGCGACATTGGCAAAAATTGAAAATTTTCACATTCATGTCATATCTTCTATGGTGAAAGAAAGTATAAGGTGAAGTATACCTAATAATTAAATCTTTAAGTTGACTTAAATTATCATTCCTAAGTTGGCCGTAAATCATATATCTGTACATTGCATCATTTCCGCATTAACTCACCATAATTTCTTTGTGCGAGTTCCTATTATATAAGTATATTAACATACTACACAATTAACTTCCACCGGCCGTTCAAACAGTTACCTTACACCTTTCTGGTAGGTCGGACGGTCTGGGTCTCAACAACAATTAACTTCCACCATTTTAAACTTTAAAATAAACATTATGTATTACACATAAAAAATTATGATTAACTTACATTAATTATATATTGTAAATATTTAAGGAGGAGACTGTGGGTGGGTGGTTTTCGCTTTGGCTTCCAGTAGATTTTCTGATCCAACCATACCTGTAATTTATGTGCCTATATTTACATCTTTCATGACCTCCCCTGCTTTCATGACTGAAAAGTCTTTCGACAGGAAAATAATACTTCCGTTCAGCGACGGCAGTAAGAATGTTAATTTTTTTTTTACTTGAACATCTGTTTAGAGTAAAGAATTATTGAAAATATTAATTAACAGGATTAAAAGTTTACAGATCGCCTGTTTATCCGTAAGTACTTATTCAAGGAGAAACTAAATTTTTAATCGGAAAAATTGTTTTTTTAATATGACAAAAACTTATTTAAAAATAATTAATTTTTGATTGCTTTTTTATAATTACGCAATCTTCTATTTATTCATGTGTGAAACTTCATTATGAACACATGTCATTAAAAATACATGCTTATGAGATATAAAGAAAATGTTTTTAAATTCCTGCACCAGATGTCTTCTTTTATAAA
This sequence comes from Amaurobius ferox, assembly GCA_951213105.1. Lineage (NCBI taxonomy): Eukaryota > Metazoa > Arthropoda > Arachnida > Araneae > Amaurobiidae > Amaurobius > Amaurobius ferox. Next base: position 116,394,647 of record OX578144.1, on the reverse strand, counting down.
CAGTGTGAAGAAGATAAAATAAGAAATATTTGGAGTATGGGGAAAAGCCATTATTCAATTTCAAAAGTTATCTTACTCTTTCTATTTGTCAACCTCTCTCTCTATCAGGCTCTTTCTCCATTTAGTATCATAACACCCCCCCCCCCCTGTCTTGCTCTCTAGACTTGTTTTCCTTTAACTTTTAACTATTTTGAGGATTACAATTTAAAGCAATAATATAATGCAGAATTTGTCTGTTTGTCTTCTTCTTCTTCTTCTTCAACCCAGACCGCCCGAGCTACCCGAAAGTGTAAGTCATATTTGTATGGTCGGCCAGGACAGTGTTGCATAATTTAGACAGAAATCCAGTGGGGGTAGCATCCACAGGGGCCGTACTCTCCTTCATCTTTCACCACGCTTACACACTACTTACGGATTTTCCCGGCCACCCAAACTGTTACTCTAAGTCTTCGGACGAGTCGGTTGGTCTGGGCTTTCGACACTACTTACGGACCCACACATTTAACATGCTTGTATTCCGCGTGCACACGGGGACAGTTTGGGCATAGCCGGGACTCTCTATCTTTCTTCAAGAGTGCGCCATATCCACCGCACTTACAGTTCTGAGGTTTTTAACACATTAATACCTATACCTGAGCTCAGACCTTTTACCAAATTTTTAGATTTTTTAAATTAAATTTTAAAACATGTTCAAAGTGTTCAAATTGGTTGTTTACCGACTACAATAGGGAAAATCTACCCGGCGTGCATGACGGAGCCGTTATATTAATTTCTTATTTTTTATTAACACGTTTCAAAGTAGTTGTAAAGTGTTTATAACTTTGTTCATTCTGTCTGTCTGTCTGTCTGTCTGTTTGTCCGTTCGCACGGTAACTGCCATCAAAATGACTGTATCAAAATGGTATTTTAGTATGTTGTTGGGACGGTCTGTGGGACACATGGGAATGAAAATAAATAATATCACCCAATTAGTTTTGGATTGAACCCGGATTGAAAAAAATAAGTACATTGAACCCTATAGGACCTAATTGTTCGAACATTTTTAAGCAGGGTGAAAATTTATCATTTGCTTCGAAAATTTTAAGACATGTTCAAGTTATCACATAAAATGCACAAGAAAAAAATGTCATCGAAATATATTAAGTAAATTTTTAAATAAAAATTGAAATAGTAATTACGCTCATATTAGTTGAAGAGATCACGTGACTCATTGAGAAATAAAATATGGCATTCATCTTTTTCTCGCTTAGTGAAAATCGCGATTTTTAAGGAAAGATTACATTTCCATTTAGTGTTGCATCCGGCCTAAAACCGCTTTATTTTTTCATATTATCCGTGTATCTAAATTCAGTGCCTATGCAATTACATTATTTTTTATTTTAAATGGTCACTAAATTTTAATTATCTCTACATTTGCAGAATGTAAACGAAACAGGCGATTGTAAGATGAGTTGTATAATAATTACTGACTTTTTTAACGCCAAATTATTTAGCTCTGGAGTCTAGAATATAAGTGATATGAATGAAATATTCATTGATTTTACATAGAGAAGCAGGCGATTTTGTAGCTTTGCCTTTTGTGATGAAGTTTTAAGTTTCCAAGTAAAATAAATTTCTGTAGTACTGTGATAATCAAAAAAAAATATCACCGCTGAATGTATCGCATTTTAGTGATGTTTAAATAAAATTGCATTTCGGCTGGAAGGTGTTTCACAATAAATGCTTTATGCATGGTTAATCTTTCTTATTTTAGTGATAATTTCACAACATGGGAGTGTTTAAAATGCTGAAAGTGATTCTTCACGTCCTGGGAAGGGTATGGACATAATTAAAATATCCAAGACTGTGTGACGAATGGGAGGAATTCAGGTGAAATGGGTGACTATTAATGAATTATTTGTGGCACATCAATACTAACAATATGATCTTCTGATTTTTACTTTCCCTGCAATACATGGTAATGTATAGGGGAAGTATTGGAATCATGCCGAAAATCGCAACTCGAATTTTCAACTGATCTACGCGTTTCGAGACCTCTAGAATACGAAGAAATTATTTTTAGTGTGACGTCTGTGTGTGTGTCTGTGTGTGTGTCTGTGTGTCTGTGTGTGTGTCTGTGTGTCTGTCCGTGTGTCCATCTGTGTGTCTGCCTATGTGTCTGTCTATCTGTGCTTGGTAGGTAAGTCACTTGAAGGCGAGTCTGGTGTTGATTAGTTTTGGGTACGATTCGCGATAAAAGAACCTGCCTAATTTTGCGAAATGGCCCGCAAAAGCCTTTATCCACTCTAGCTGAAAAACTAATGGACCGAATTTTACAAAATTCAGTAGCCTTTGTGGATTACCCTGGTACTGATTAGATTTTGGTACGATTCGAAAGAAAAAATAACTTTTTTTTTTGCAAAATGGCTTGCAAAAATCGTAGAAATCAAAATAAAAAACTACGTATGCTCAAATATATCCATTAAATGCTTGTTTTATGCGTAATTTTTAACGATGGAAAGAATAAGACCAACCCCATTACACCAGGACTAGTCATTCTCGAGATATTTTAGTTTTTTTGTATTTTCTCTACGTACCAAATAAGAACGAAAATTGAATTAAAAGTGAATTAAATTTAATTAAAATAAAGAGAACGTGGATATAACTCTGCAGGGAAAGTCATGTGCTGCCCAACTCACATTGTTTCATTATATTTTACCAGTTCAACTTCTTAGAAATGGAAGGCATCTGTCAAGGAACTCTCTTCAGTATGTTTTAACATTTTTTTGTCATTTTGATTTTGACCATCACAGTTTATAAATTATAGAACATAAGTACTATAAATTTATCCTAGACATACAATGAAATTATCATAGACATATTATAAAACTATTGTAGATATACAATAAAATTAGCATATGCATACAGTAACATTATCATAAGCACACAATAAAATTATTAAAGACATGCAATAAAATTATCATATACATGCTATAACATTATCATATACTAAATAAAATTATTATAAACATACAATGAAATTATCTTATACATACAATAAAATTATCATAGACATGCAATAAAATTATCGTAGATATGCAATAAAACCATCATAAACATATGATAAAATTATCATATACATGAAATAAATTTATCATAGACATACAATACAACGTGTTTCCAAGGATTCGATGGAAGGACGCTTGTATGAATCGCAGTCTTTCCAACTTATATATACGTCGATATTCGAAGGATTTATGAAATATTCCATTCCTTAAATACCACTTTTATAAAAAGTCTATAAATGTGAAATTTCTTAAGAACAGATAGGTCTATCATTTTAAAAGTCATCTAACTTATTTTTGTTGCATCAAAATATGCATATAATGATTATTAACGTGATTAATACTCTTTTATCTCGAATGGATTTGCTTTTCACTTCAGTTTTTTTGTAATTTCGACATTTTTAAATATATTGACAGTTTTTAACTTTCACTGCATTTTAAAGATGATTTTAGCATCATCACACAGTTGTTTCAATATTTATATCCATATCATTGCTTTAATCTGTATTATTACACTGTATTTATGAATTTGTGGATTCATCTTGTGGTTAGTGTAGCATGTCCTCAACTTATATTTTCCGCTATTAATATCCAACCAACAAACAAATCAACGACCCAACCCTTGGCTATATTATAAGTGTACAAAGATTCAGCTTTTTAGGTCACAAGCTGGGGACTTCTGGAGGCTGCTTTCGAAAACCCTCCAATTTGACACTCTGCAATTTATCTTTAAAAATTTTTGTCTTGTAGAGCATTTAAACCGCTGGTCTATGTTAGATCAAACAACTGTATATTTATTAAACTATTAAAATACATATGTTTCCTTCTATTTTCATGTAAAATTTGATTTTGCAAACTCAAAATTTACTTTTGTTACTTTTAATATTTTTCGAGTGATAAATATGATAATTTGAAATTAATAAAATTTCGTTTTAGAAATAAATAGTCTAGAATTAAATATTTACTTTTATTACTGATTTGTTTTTAAGTGATAAATTTGATAATCTGTGTTTAATTAAATCTTATTTTAAAAATGAATATTCTAGGATTGAGTATTTATTTTCGTTGATAATTGCTCATAACTTCTACTCTTTTAACAAAATGAACAAAGTTTTATTTTTTAAGTGATAAATTTGATAAATTGTGATGCTTAAATATTTTTTTTAAGAAATAAATATTCTAGAATAAAATATTTATTTAAGTTGATAAATTCTCATGACTTTTATTTTAACAAAATGGACAGAATTTTATTTTTTGAGTGGTGAATTTGATATTTTGTTATGAATTAAGTTTCGCTTTAGCAATAAATATAAATACTTTTATGAATAATAAATAATTATTTATAATGATCAAATAACTATTTATAATTGATCATAACTTCTACTTTTTAACAAAATGAACACAATCTTTAAAGTCAACAGAATCAAATTCAATATTAAGTAATATTAAGTAATATTATTAAGCAATATAAAGTAATATTAAGTAATTCAAAGTCAACAGAAAGTTGACTTTGAACTACTTAATAAACTCTCAGCTACGAATGTATATCTTTAATTAATTACTCTCGCACATAAAAAAATCCAGCTTTATTTTAAAATACCATGAATATTTTAGCAGTATAAGTTATGTGCTTGCAGAACCTAGTTACCTCATTCTAAAATATATTATTAAGCCCTTCTTTCTAAACAATCCTTCTGTCTACTAATTCATTTTGCCGAGTCAAAATCTTAGGAGTTCGATATTTGTTTTCAGAATTCAAACAGCCGTTTCCCGTCGTTTAATTTCAAATTATTTTGTTCTATTCTAATTACATTAGCGATTTATGTACATTTAGTGCCGTTTAATAGGAAACCGTCCAATTCAATTGATTGTTCACTTTACTATAGTTAATGCAAACCAGGAATTCCAGAAATAGTTCTTGGAGTTTATTTCTGCAATACATGAAAAACACTGTAGTTATATGTCAGCATATATGTAATTTTAATACGTCAAGAATTAAATTTATGTATCTAAATGGGCGGTATTTTTCATTATATTGATTTGAATTGTTACTTAACTATTAATGCGATAATCCTGGAGCTTGCAGTAATCAAAATGATATTTTAACCAAATTATGTTTAAATTCTCTTGTAGTCTTTATATTCTCTCAGAAACATATGTATTCCTCAGAAATATATTTATCTTAATTTTGATTATATTGATTTGAATTGTTACTTAACTATTAATTACGGTAATTCTGGAACTTGAAGTAAACAAAATGATATTTTAACCAAATTATGTTTAAATTATTTGTATTTTTTAAATTTTCTGAAAAACATATTAAAAGTATTTTTTTTCTCAGAAACATACTTATTAGAATATTTATCTCGTATCAAAAAAATAGTATAATATAAATAAACTTAAAATTCACAATTTACGGTGAACTTTTAACATTTGGAGATTTTTTTATTAACTTTATAACAATTCTCACAGAAATGAAAAATTTTCTGGGGTTGTGATCAGATAAATAGAAGTGAAACCTACAATTTTATTTATATATATATAATATCAATTTTACCAGTAAACAATTTAAGGAAATATTAAAAAGTTTCATAGGTCACGTTAGTTTGGAGACTCAAATAATGAGTGTATTCAGTTTATTTGGAGACGTAACTAACGATTAGATTCCGTTTGTTTGGCGACTCAACTAACGATTGTGTCCTGTTTATTTGGAAATTTAACTAATGATTGGGTCCTGCTTATTTAGAGACTCAACTAACGATTGTGTCTTGTTTGTTTGAAGATTCAACTAACGATTGGGTTCTGTTTTTTTGGAAACTCATCTAACGATTGTGTCCTGTTTATTTGGAGACTAAACTAACGACTGTGTCCTGTTTGTTTGGAGATTTAACTAAAGATTGTGCCCTGTTTGTTTGGAGATACAACTAACGATTGGATCCCGTTTGTTTGAAGACTCAACTAACGATTGTGTTCTGTTTGTTTGGAGATTCAACTAACCATTCTGTCTTGTTTGTTTAGAGATTCAACTAACGAATAGGTCCTGTTTGCTTGGAGATTCAACTAACGATTGTATTGCCTTTGTTTAAAGACTCAACTAACAATTGGGCCCCGCTTGTTTGGAGACTTAACTAATGATTGGATTCAGTTTGTTTTGAGCCCAAATAACGATTGGGTGTCGTATGTTTGAAGAATCGCCGACGCGGTGGTCGAGCGGTCAAGGCGAGCGTTTCCAAGCAATCGTTTGAACGCCGCGTTGTGGGTTCGAGTCCCACGTAAGGCATGGATATTGCGCTGTTGGGCGCAGTGTGTTCCTCCCCCCCTGGTGCGTCTGGGGCAACATCCTAGGACGGCTAAATGGTTCACGTTCTGGATGATGTATAGGCGAATGATGAGAGTCAAGTGCCTGGCCATTTGATAAGAAAAATGTTTAAAGAATCATATAATAATTGGGTTCCGTTTGTTTGGACACTCAAATAACAACTGAGACCCGTTTGCTTGGATGCTTATAGACCGATAAGGTCACATTATACAATTTCAAATTGCATTATTGTAAGGAGGATCAAAAGTCTGATGTGGGCAGCACATGACTTCCCCTGCTGACTTATATTCACGTTCTCTTTATTTTAATTACATTTAATTCACTTTTAATTCAATTTTCGTTCTCATTTGATAACTGGACTTATTTTCAAAGGTGGCGTGGAGAAAATGCGAAAAAAGTAAAATATCTCGAGAACGGCTAGTCCTAGTGTAATGGGGTTGGTCTTATTATTTTCTTCGTTAAAAATTACGTATTAAACAAGCATTTTATGGATATATTTGAGCATACGTAGTTTTTTATTTTAGATTTTGGCGATTTTTGCGGGCCATTTTGCAAAAAAAAGGCAGTTTATTTTTTTCTGAATCGTACCAAAATCTAATCAGCACCAGGGTGACCTATACGTGACTCATCTACCGAATTTTGTGAAATTCGGTCCATTAGTTTTTCAGCTACAGTGGATACAAGCTTTTGTGGGCCATTTCACAAAAAAAGGCGGGTTCTTTTATTCCGAATCGTACCCAAAACTAATCAGCACCAGCCCCGCCCACAAGTGACTCACCTACAAGATTTTGTGAAATTCGGTACATTAGTTTTTTAGTTAGAGTGGATACAAAATCTGCACAGACAGACACACAGACAGACACACAGACACATAGACACACAGACAGACACACACACAGACGTCACGCTAAAAATGGTTTTTTCGTATTCTAGAGGTCTCGAAACGTGTAGATCCGTCGAAAACTCGAGTTGCGATTTTCGGCATGATTCCAATACTTTCCCTATACATTACCATGTATTGCAGGGAAAGTAAAAAGTGGTTAGGTCATATTAGTTTGATGACCCCAATAATGAGTGAGTCCTGTTTCTGTGGAAACTTATATAACGATAGCGCCATGCTCATAGTACGGCAGCAGTTAGAAGGACATGCAGACAGACAGACAGAAAGACATATGAACGCCTAAATTTTAAGTGGGACCAAATAAAGGCTTCCCATTAAAATTTCATAAAATTCAGTGCAGCCGTTCTCCTGTAACGATGAAACAAACAAGTAGACACATTTTCCATTTAGTTATGACTATCATTATACCCGTTCTTAGTACGGAATGTAAAATATAATAAATATTTTTCCCATGATGATGAGTCAAACACACAGGTATATTTTCAATTTTATGTACAATACAGAAGATAAATAATCTTAATTTTGACACATTGGATATTAACAGTAATTTCAGAATTGAAGTATACTTGGCTAAAAGGACTTAAGGAGTTAAGGTATGACATATACCTTAAAGGACCAAAATGATCCATTCCAAATATACTAAGCCTTTTATATGTAGTAATGTATAAAAATTATTCAGCACTTTCACTATTGTCAGAATCTTGGGTTCTTGGTGCCATTCGATCCATCTTAGCTCCGAGACCAAGGATAAAATTTGCAATTTAAAAAATTAAAATTAGGGGTGATTGTGTAAATGAATAATCAATGATTCAAATCCACTTTGTTTAATTGTCGGACACTTTTACTCTAGTTAGAGTCTTGGTTCTGATTTCTTTCAATTACCTTCAATCCTTGGTTTTGGTTTCTAAGTCAAAGATAAAAATCTAATATTTCGAAATTTTAATTTAGGGGTGACGATGCAAAAGAATAATTAAAAATTCTAACCCGCTTTTCAAAATCATCAACAACTTTTACTCGAGCCAGAATCTTGGTATTAATCACAATCAATCCATCTCAGCTACTATATCAACAACAAAATCGAAAATTATGAAAATATGAATTAATTGTGACGATACAAGGAGATTTTCATAAAACGTACACCACTTTGTCTCTACAAATTTGCTCTATTCCATCTTTCTGCATAAATTTGACACGGTTTCAGTTATTCAAAACTTTTATTAAATGTGTAGGTGTCATATTTAGTAATAACTTGTAAAAAAAACCTTGCTGCCTCAACCAGGAATGGAACCTGGATCTCCGAACTGGTCAGCCGAAGCTGTATAGTTGAGCTACTGGGACGAAATTGCAAGTTCTTATTGTTGAAGTGGACTCTGCATTCTCCACCATCTAATGTCAGATTGGCGGGAAACTGACAAACTGACTGACCATCTCCTGCTATTTTTACCTCAGGCTAGCCTCGCGCTACTACTATTTTTACCCAGGTTAGTATCCTTTGTGGTCGCTCAATTTGAAATCAGTGCTCAATTTTTCAGAATCCACTGAATCCGCACAAGTAGTACTAGTGTCACTTTCAGACCTCCAATATCTTTGTAGTAACCTACAGGGTTTATTTGTTCGGGCAACATTGTAAAGAACCTCGCTGCATCAACCGGGTATCGAACCCTGAATCTCCAAACTGGCTAGCTGGTACTCTACCGTTGAGCTACTGGGACGAAATTGCAAGATCCTATTATCGAAGTGAACTCTGCAAACTAACCATTGAGAACGAGCGAAGTGCAGGTATAATAGATATTTTTACAATGGAATCGATGAGAGTTTTGAAAAATATTGTTTCAGCGTAAACAAAAAGCTAATCCTTGTATATTACAAAGCAAAAATTGCAACATGAAGTATTTTCTTGAGTTGAGTTTATTCTGGTAACCAGACACGGTGACGATGTTTTCACTGTACTCATACATTTCCATGATTTAATTTTTAGTTTAAAGAACATAATATTAGACAGGGACAGAATTTATAACTAATTCCATCTTTTATTACTCAGCCAATATATCAAATAAAACATTTCAAACTTAATGTAAAAATAGAAAAAGTTAAAACTTTTTCCTTCAACAAAAGATCGGGTTTTAAAAAGTGTATTCAGAGAAAGATAAAAGTTAAAATTCTACGTGATATTTTTTTTCTAATTCAAAGAACATTTTATGATGTGGCATTTAATCAATAGTTCTCTTCGTAATATTACAAGGTTATCTCTTGTTCCACCGCCAACTGATCTTTTTGTTCGTTTCAATTTTTGTTCTAGAAACATTTTTATTTTTAAAAAGGAGATCAAAAAGACCATAAAAACGACTTTATCTGCTCATTAATTTTTTTCATATTAATTGAGTTAGTTATTTTAAAGAATATCACGATGATAAAAGACAAAATTATTATTTACCCTTAATTAAATGAACTAAAATTAAAACAATGTTGACGTTTTCTCAAAGCAAAATGCGTCGATAATAAGATATATAGGTAAACACTTTATTAACTGTAATTATTTAAGAAAGAACCTCCTTATTCTCCAACTTTTAAATTTAGGCAAGAACATTTGCAGTATTAAACAAGAAAGATCAATCATGCATAAGTATTGATTATGAAATACTTTTCAACTGAAATACAATTTCATTTAAAAATTTCTAAAATGTGATACATTCAGTGGTGATATCTTTTACATTATCACAGTGCTACAGTAATTTATTATACGTAAATATTTAAAACTGTATCGAAATATAAATCATCTGATTCTCGATGCAAAATCAATGAATATTTCATTCATATAACTCTTTTTCCAGACTCCAGAGCTAAATAATTTTGTGTGAAAAAATTCAGCAATTCTTTTGTAACTCACCTTACAATCGCTTGAGATATTTGCATTCAGCATAAGTTAAAATTAGGCTTTGTTGAAGAAATAATAAAAGTTTAGGGAACATTTAAAATCACAACTATTGTAATTACATAGGCACGGAATTTAGATACACAGATAATACAGATACACAGAAAAAATATATATATGTGTGTATGTATTCAAAGTATTGGAATCGTGCCGAAGATCGGAACTCGAATTTTCGAAGGATCTACACGTTTTGGGACTTCTAGAACACGAAAAAACTATTTTTAGGAAGACGTCTGTGTGTGTAAGGGTGTATATGTGTATGTTTCTGTGTGTCTGTGAGGATATTACATCCACTCTATTGAAAAACTAATAGTCCGAATTTCATAAAATTTGGTAGGTATGTTTTTTGTGGGAAATCCTGATGTTCATTAGATTATAGTATGATTCGTAATAAAAGAATCGGCCTTCTTTGCGAAATGGCCGGCAAAAATTGCCTTTATCCACTCTAGCTAAAAACTAATGGAACAAATTTAACAAAATTTGGTGTATAATATTTCAATAACCTACAAGTGATTTATATACCAAATTTAACAAAATTTGGTATATAAATCATTTGTAGGTTATTCTAGTACGATTCGGGAAAAAGGAATTGGCTATTTTTGCGAAATGGCCCGCAAAAATCGTTAAATATAAAAATAAAAGACTACGTGTGCTCAATTATATCAATTAAATTCCTATTTTATACGTGATTTTTGACAACAAAAAGAATAAGACTAACCCCATTACTCTAGGACTAGCCGTTCTTGAGATATTCTAGTTTTTTCGCGTTTTTGCTACGCCACCTTTGGCAATAAGTCCAGCTATCAAATGAGAACCAAATTTAAGTTTAACGTGCAAATTCAATGTCATTTAAAATATTTATGGCTGTTATTTTGTGGAGATAAACTCAAATTATTTTGAAGAAATAAAGAGAACGTGAATATGAGTCTGCAGGGAAAGACATGTGCTTCCCACATCAGGATTTTTAACAATATTACACCAATGATTTATGGAAGTGAAAGGGGATTATTTGCAGGCCATTTCGAAAAAAATGTATGATCTATATTTAAAGATCCACCAAATTGTTTTTAAATGAAATGTTCAACAAATTTAAGCTGTGTACCAAATTTTAACTCTCTAGGACGTAGGAAAGTGCATTAAAAATGCCATCAAATAAGTATATCATGAAGGGTTATATAAAATTAAAAAAAATTGAAAAATTGTTATCCACCAAATTTATTTTAAAATGTGTGGTCTTTCTCATATACAAAATGATTAAGCTCTTGGAAAGATATTTATTATATAATATATCTCCTTTTTCTCTCAGGAGGATATCCCAAAAGTCAGAATTTAAATTGAATTTGTTTTTTTCCCTATATTAAATAATTTTTAATTAAAAAACTACTTAATATATTTTACTGAAATTTTTTATATATATTTTATGGGATAATGTTAATATTTTCTAAAAATTTCGAAGCAATTTGTGAATTTTAAATGTGCTTAAAAAATGCTTGAAAAATTAGGTCCCATAGGGTTCAATGTATTTCATTTTTTCCACCCGGGTTCAGTAAAAAACTAATTGGGTGATATTATTTATTTATATTCCCATAGGTCCCACAGACCGTCTGAACAACATACTAAAATTTCATATTGATAAAGTCATTTTTACGGCAGTTATCGTGCTAACGGACAAACAGACAGACAGACAGGCAGACAGACAGACAGACAGACAGACAGAATGAACAAAGTCATAAACAACACTTTACAACAAAGTTGAAAAGTGTTAAAAATCTGATGTGAGTAGCACATGACCTTCCCTGCAGACTCATATGCACGTTCTTTTTATTTCTTCAATAATTCATTATAGTGAGTTTAATGGCACAAAATAATACCCAAAAATATTTAATGTTACACTGAATTTGCTCTTTTAGTTCAATTTTCGTTCTCATTTGGAAACTGGATTTATTTTCAAAGGTGATGTAGTGAAAATGCAATAAAACTAGAGCAATGGGGTTGGTCTTATTCTTTTCATCGTTAAATATTACGTACAAAACAAGAATTTAATTGATATAGAGCATATGTAGTTTTTATTTTAGATTTCGACGATTTTTGCGGACCATTTCGCTCAAACAGGCAGGTTCTTTTTTTCCGAATCGTACTAAAATCTAATCAGCACCAGAATAACCCACAAGTGACTTATCTATCAACTTTTGTAAAATTTAATCTATTAGTTTTTCAGCTAGAGTGGATAGAGGCAATTTTTGCGAGCCATTTCGTAAAAAAAGGCAGGTTCCATAATCTCGAATCGTACCAAAAACTAATCTGCACTAGGGTCGTGACTTACATGCCAAATTTTATGAAATTTGGTCCATTAGTTTTCGAGTTAGAGTGGATACATATGTTGCACAGACAGACACACAGACAAACAGACACACAGACACACAGACACACACACACACATAGACAGACAGACAGACACACACACACAGACAGACAGACACACGGGCAGACAGATATACACACACACACAGACGTTACGCTAAAAATAGTTTTTTCGTATTCTAGAGGTCCCAAAATGTGTAGACGCGTGGAAAACTTGAGTTGTGGTTTTCTGTATGATTCCAATACTTTCCTTATACATTACTATGTATTGTAGGGAAAGTAACAAATTCAATAATTATTTTCACTTTTTGCTTATTCATCACATTAAACACATTCTATTATTACACACATTACACTCTGAGACCAGAAATGTATTAATATTAGAAATATTAGAAAAAGCATTTGTGTGTTGGACTAAAGATTAAAAATAATCAAAGTGTACTCGTATACAGTTTTATGCAGAGTAGTAAACACTTTAGACGCTTATATTAACAATTATATTTAAGCTTACATTTACTTATTCTGACGTGAATATGGTACAGATTATGAATGTATAAAAATAATTTCAAAATCTTATTATTTTGAATTATTTTTTTGAAAAAAAAAAAAATAAAAGTTATCTGTCCGATCGAGTTTTTTTTTCGTTTCTCTTAATTTTACTCAAAATATCTTAATAACTATAAAAGATTGATAGAAATTGTTAACGACAAAAATATGTATTAGAAAATCTAATTTCTAGATCTATATTTTGTTTGTAAGGAGCATATATAATTTTCCAGCAATTGTTTTAAAAATTGAAAAATATTGAAAAATTTCAGTTTTTTAAGTTTGTAATCCTTATATCTCAAATTTTAAAGTGCTAGCTATAAACAATACACAGAAATTTATAACTCATTTAAATCCGTATAAGTGTATATAATTAGATTTGGGATCGAGCTCTTAGTTTTTGAAATATAATGGTTATCATTTTGATATTTTAGTATCTTAAACTTTATGTATATTTTTAAGCCCGGTATTTTCTGTTTTGATTAAAAAAAATTAAAAGTTTAAATGAACTTGGAAATTCTAAAGATGTTTAATATTTGATAAAGTTTGAAAAGAATATATGGAGATGTACGTATTCAAATACGTATTTATATGCCGCCTGGCAATTTTATAGATTGCCTTTAATTTAAAATCTCGTCAGATATATTATATAAGTTTAATTTATATGCTTCGAAGAAAGTTAGTATAATAATTTCATATTTTTCATGTAGTCTATGGTCAGAGTATCCAGATAAAATCGGGGCGACAGCTAAAAGTGCCAAATAGCTATAAACAGTTAGTCAGTAATTTGTAGCGTTTTGAAAGCCTGTAAACGAAACAAATATGTCTGAAGAAATTGAACAAACTTATTGAACTTTATTGGAGTTCCTTTTTACAAAGTGTTATTCGCCCAAAACCGTTTCGACTCTATTGGGCTGGACCCACCGTCGATGTTTATTCTCGTGTTTGACTGTTTTCTTGTAGAACTTCAACATGTATCAAGCCATTTCGCTCGCTTTCTTAATGGCTAGTGGTTATTAAATGTGACACTTATATGTTTTTATGATAAAACATTATGCAAATTGCACACCTATATGTTTACACTTCTATATGTTGTGACACTTATATGTTTTCAGTTCCATATGTTGTGATACTTATATGTTTTTCATGAAAAAACAGTATGCAAATTTCACACCTATATGTTGTAAAACCTATGCGTTTTCATAATAAAACATTATGCAAATTCCACACCTATATGTTTTCACTTCTATATGTTTTAACACCTACATGTTTTTCATGGTAAAACATTATGCAAATTCCACACCTATATGGTTTCACTTCTATATGTTGTAACACCTATGTGATTTCATGATAAAACATTACGCAAATTCCACACCTGTATGGTACACCGCGTGCTGTTGGCCATCTCGGGTGCGGTATCCCCGTGGTTTGCGCGCTAGATTTGCACGCTACCACAAAATGCCGCCGTGTTCATGCGGAGTACGATCACGTTAAACATGTGGGTCCGTAAGTCCTTCCGAGAGGTTGGTGGTAGGGGAAGGAGGGTACGGTCCCTGTGGATGCCTCCCCCACTGGGTTCCGGTCTAAATTGGGTGGCACTTCCCGGCCGTCCATACAGTTACCTTACACCTTTCTGGTAGGTCGGACGGTCGGGGTCTCAACAACAACAACACCTGTATGGTTTCACTACTGTATGTTGTGACACCTATATGTGTTTTTCATGGTGAAACATTATGCAAATTACACACCTATATTGTTTCACTTCTATATGTTGTAACACCTATATGCTTTTATGATAAAACATTATGCAAATTCCACAGCTGTATGTTTTCACTTCTATATGTTGTGACACCCATATGTTTTTCTTGGTAAAACATTATGCATATTCCACACCTATATAGTTTCAGTATTCTTTTAGTTATTCAAAGTTGTTCATAAGCTTTGTTAAAAATGTTCATAAAAAGTTTTCATTGCTGACAGAGAAATGATATCAAATTTGTGTATTCATTGTTTTTGAGTGGGAAAGTCGCGTAAGTTTTCTGAAAATCGTTTTGTGCCGTCACCTTTAAATTAAAAGTTCAAAATGTTCCATTTTTTCATTAATTCGGAAGGCAAGATGGATCGAGTAAAACCAAAGCCGAGATTCTGCCTTGAATGGAATGGATTGATCTTTTTGAAAAGGGATTTTGAATTTGTTTTTAATTACCCCTTTGCATCGTCACACCTAATTCAAATTTTCAAAATATTAGATTTTTTCGATGATCTAAAAGCTAAAATGAATCGAACGAGACCTAAACGAAGATTCTAGCCGGAATGGAAGTACTCGATAATTAAGCAAAGTGGTTTTCAGTTTATTTTTATTATGATTCATTTGCCTCGCAAACCGTAACTCAAATTTCTGAAATATTATACTTTTCTCTTGATGGATCGAATGACGCCTAAACCAAGATTCTATCTATAACTGAAGTGCACTAAATTTTTGGTACATCCATCCCCCTCACTCACACATTAATCAGGCAGTTCACTGTATATTTTATATATAGGGTGGCCATAATTAAAGCAGAAGTGTTTAAAGCCCGATTGTGAGAAAACTTTTGGTGCAAACTCAACCGAATTTGCAATACATACATGGGGTTTTGATTTTTAAAAGAAAAAACTATTTCGAATTTTTTGCCACCGCAGGCCAAAGTGGCGCTATAAGGCCCATTTTTGGAGTAAAATAGGCATAGGAAGTGCAGAAAGTTAGTATTTTACATGCATTTTGAAAAGAACATCACATTTACATTTTATACGTATTTAGTACATTTTATATTTGCATTTGCGTCTTATATTTACATACGTATGGCATTAAATTTTATATTAGTATCATTTACATGTGTGATTCAATATGTTTTCATTAGCTTATAGTTTCAGAAGTAGTAGTACGTACTAATGTCGTCGGCTTCAGCTGACTGAAATTTGCATAACGTTTTGCATTACCACCTTTTTTCTCCGTGGAAATCTACATATTTACTACAACGTACTACTGCGTATGGAAGACATGATTGCTAAAATGTTTGATAAAATGTAAGTGTAAATTTGAATGTAAAATGTGACGTCAATAGCAAAATGCATGTAAAATGTTAACTTTCTGTACTTCCTATGCTTATTTTACTCCAAAAATGGACCGTACAGCGCCATCTTGGCCCGCGGTGGCAAAAATCCAAACTATTTTTTTTTCAAAACTTACAACCCCATGGTCTAAATAGTATTTACTGTAAATTTGGTTGAGTTTGGTCCAACAGTTTTCTAACTGTCGGGCTCTAAACACCTCTACTTTAATTATGGCCACCCTGTATATTGACCGACAATATTGATTAAAAAAATCTAAATATTTAAGTTCTATCTATTCAGTTTATTTAAGTTCAATACTTTTCTGTCTCTTGTAGTAGGTTTGTGGACTGTACTCAGCCGATTTTTTAAAAGGAAAATCTGTGCTGGTTTTGACAAAGAGGTAAATTGTAGAGGTCAGCAAATTTCTGAGGACCCCTTTCTTCTTTTATTTACTTTTGTTTAGGCATCCCAGGCAAATGTGAAAGAGACCCTGAGAAAGGTCTCAAATAAAAATATTTTGTATTAACAATATAGTATCGTATATAATAAATGCGAACATATCTGCAATTCGAATATTTTCTGCAACCCACAATGCAGCGCAAAACTTCTTTTTGGTTCAAAATTAGCAGTGATGCCATGCCGTTTTTTGTCCATCACCATATTGAACTTTTCTAGAGGAATTTATGTTGTTCTCATAATAGATGTCTGTTCACTTAAACCATGATATACGTTTTATGATCTTACAAGTTTTCCAGCCTTCAGCTCTTTTAGCATAATTTTTCAAACTTTTAAATGAAGTTTAATTTAGTTTATAAATTAAGTTGTTTTCTTGGACTTTTCTTAGTCATTATACAGTGCGTGAAAAACTACAACTTGAAACCGGAACAGAAAGTTATATGTTTTTCATGATAAAACATTTCGCATATTTCAAACGGATGTTAAGCATATTTTATTTCTCCAGACCTTTTAAAATTAAAGGACAAAATAAGAAAGACTATACAGAGTTAACTAAGAAAGTCCTTAATTGCCCCAATAATAACTTTGTAAGGAAATGTAAATGGGTATACACGTTGGGTCTCTTTACAATAAAGCGACTATGCTCGATTAAATAAAATGGGTTGACATACCCTTGACGAAAAAAATAAAAAGTTAGTATAAAGAACTCAGCAACAAAGCGAGAAAAACGAAAAATACCGTGGTACGAAGGAAACGTGTATATGGATGACGAAATCTTCCTGTCAAAATGTTGTATTATCAAGACCTTCTAATACGGTGACACATGCAATGTACGTTAAAGTACGCGGTAATGTTCTTCGTTTCTGGAATTTAAATGTACATTGTCTGTAACCGAGGGTTTTATATTATATTTTTGTTCATGTAAGTGGCTTTTATTGTATCGCTCCTGAATAGAACCTCAATTTGCCAATATCCATATTGTGTTAAAATAAAGGTCTTCTCTAACAATCTTCTTTAACTGTTTATACCCACTTATTAAACAATGTAATTGTGTTATAAGTGGTAAATGTGTAATATTCTAACTGTGTTATAAGTTATAATACTTATTACGCTCAACTTTGTAATTGTTTTTATCGTCTTTCTTACTACCTTTCGTTAACGTAAGATTTTAAATTTACCGACAGGGGTGCTGTAACGTTCTTTATTCGATAGGTGATAGTGATTTTATTATATAGATCTAACGTGTACACTTATGGATCTTTCGATACCAAATTATACTGCTGATTAATGGCATTTCTAGGAATACAAGATATATATATATATATGTATTAAAATAAGATATAAATAGGATACAGATTGAATAAAAAATGGATGGGAAGGCTATCGGGCAATATGCTAAAAAAGCCTAAGGGTGGGATTGTGGCCCCTTAAATCCCAGGTTTCAGCATGCTGCTAGGCCGCGGCACACTCCCGGTATGGCAACAATTCCCGTAGCACTTCTCCAATGTATGCACTTCGAAAGAATATACCTTGATTTTAAAAGGAGTAAAGAAGAAATTATACCCAATTCCTATAGAACGCTGTCATAATCCAAAGAACAATGTGGAAGAAGAATTCATCCTTCCCCTTCGTTATTTTAAACAGTCATAATCCATACCACGTTTCACATACTCTTATATCAAATCATTACAACATCCAGTTGAGTGAAAGTAGTTGTTATAAAATCGTGATTCAAATCTCTACTACTTTTTGTTGCCATTTCGTCATTACAAACTTCGACGATGTCATGTACTTGTGAATATTTATTTTTGTAATGATTATCTAGTTGACGTTTTAAAAAAGCCTTAGGATACTGACGAAAATATTGTCAAAATTGCCAAAATGGCGTTAAATTAATGAAAATGACCCCCAATTGATGAATTAATTATGCAAATCTTTTAATATATGAACTAAGTCACTTATTGTGGATGTTATCAATATTGATAATTGTTAATTTAGAGTTGTGTGAAATATAAGTTATTTGGGTACATTGAAATTGTTTTACATATTGTCATCCAGAAAATCGCCAAATGTACAACGTTAAAATTCAACGTTAAAAACACAGTACTGTGGATCTTATACATTATTTTGTGACTGTAAAAAGAGTACATTCATTGCATTATATAAGGAAAGTCATGTGATGTATCAGATATTTTATTCTAATTTCATTTGAAAATCATAAAACGGGCATAAATCAAAAGGATCAACGGTAGAGTATCTCAATAGATGATTCTGTCACCCTATCATAGGAAAAAATTGTAACAGGAAGAGTTAATTAAGGACTGATTTATAAAAATGGAAGTTTGTTTCGAAAGTCATTTTTCTAAAACGAGTATTTTTTTTTCTTCTCAAAGCCGGAATATTTACGTTAGGGACACAAACCAAACATCAACAGCATTACAAGTAGTCATTTTTCAGATATCCGATATTCTTTCTTTATCTCGAATATTTACTTTCCCATAGGTAGTATTGAGAACTATTGTTTTCACAAAAAATTGTCATTTCGAGATACTGATGGAAATATGCATTTTAAAACCT
Source organism: Amaurobius ferox (assembly GCA_951213105.1). Classification (NCBI taxonomy): domain Eukaryota; kingdom Metazoa; phylum Arthropoda; class Arachnida; order Araneae; family Amaurobiidae; genus Amaurobius; species Amaurobius ferox. The sequence continues at coordinate 116,375,418 of OX578144.1, read as the reverse complement.
CCTGAACACGTTTTGAATATTTTTGGAGTGATGTCCGTCTATTTGTCTGGTGTCTGTGGTCAATTTCTTGTGAACAATTTCTTGTGTCAATTTCTTGTGTATTTTAATTGCGTATATAGTGGAAACAAATATTAATGCATTTTCACAAAACATTTTATCCGATTTTGTTATAAAAAGTCTGATGTGGGCAGTACATGACTTTCCTTATATAATGCAATGAATTTACTACTATTCCAGTAAAAAAAATAGGTTATTTTTACAGTATTTATATTCTTTCCAAAACATTGAATTTTCGTCAATTAGTCGTCATTTTAATTGATGTAACGTCATTTTTATCCATTTGGCGAGATTTTCGTTAATTTGGCAACATTTAAAATCGTCGCCAAGTTGATGACATTCCGCCGAATTCGTCGCCAAAATCTCGCCAAGCGTTATGGACGGAGAAATAAGTTATTCTTATAGCAAAAAAATGACTATGGGCGTTCAAATACAAAAGTATTGCTCAAAGTACCTTTATTCATGAATGGAACGAGCTAGATCCACAAAAGTGGTGTCGCCAAATTTATTGCATGATATTACATATGAAAAGTAAACCTGTTTCAAATTTCACTTGAAAATTTAGGAGAGTCCTAAACATCCGATTGCGTATAAAAAACTCTGATGTGGGCAACACATGACTTTCCTTATATAATGCAAAGAATTTACTACTTTTACAGTTAAAAAAATGTTGTTCTTTTTGTAGATACTTATATTCTTTCCAAGATATCGAATTTTCTTCAATTAGTTGTCATTTTCATTGATTTAGCGTCATTTTTATCAATTTGGCGAGATTTTTGTTAATTTGGCAAGAATTAAAAATGTCGCCAAGTTGGCGACATTCCGCCAAATTCGTCGCCAAAATTTGCCAAGCGTTATGGACGGAGAAATGCGTTATGCTTACAGCAAAAAAATGACTATTGGCGTTCAAATACAAAAGTATTACTCAAATTATCTTTTTTCATGAATGGAATGAGCTAGATCCACGAGAATGATGTCAACAAATTTATCGCATGGTATTACATATGAAAAGTGAACATGTTTCTCAATAGGAAATATTTTTTTTATTTTATATAACTTTTTGATAATTCTTTTAAAAAATGTGCAATATCTCGAGACCGGTTCATGTTAACGTTCTAAAATTTATGCCAATCGTTTTCTAATGAAAAAATACATAAGAAATGTCTATTTGCGTAACTTTATTTGCGGTTTTGATTTTTTGACGATTTTTTCAAAATTTCACTCGAAAATTTTTGGGGGTTCTGAACATTCGAGTGCATATAAAAACAATAGGCTTCCAGTGTTTACGGATTGTGATTTTTGTACCAAATTTCGTTTGAATCGTTCCATTCGTTTGTCAGTTACCGTCTCCACAGGCTCACTGACACACACACACACATACTTTGACACACACACACACACACACTCAAACATCACTTCAAAAATGTTTTATTCATGATCAGGGATGCTTGAAACTTGCTCTCCCGTCGAAAACTCGAATTCGAATTTTCGATCCCGTCACAATATACTTTCCTTATACATTATGTATATAAGGAAAGTAACAATAGGTTTCCGGTATTCATGGATTGTAATTTTTGTACCAAATTTTATTCTTATCGCTCCAGTCTTTCGCCAGTTATCGTTTCCACAGACTCACTGACACACACACACACAGACATCACCTCAAAATTGTTCGATTCGTGATTAGAGATGCTTGAAACATGCTCTCCCGTCGAAAACTTGAATTCGAATTTTCGACCCCGTCACAATACTTTTCTTATACATTATATGCATATAAGGAAAGTAAAAATAGAGAAATAGATAAGGGTTTCTTTTAATTCGAGGGATTTTTTTTATTTTTTAATATGGCAGCATAGGCAAAAATTTGACATAATCATGCATAAAAGGGTTTATTTTTAGCTCAATGATGATGGGACTGTATAGTTCTAATCGTTGAGAAAAATAGCTGCGAATTTTTTTTTTGTTCTTGGAGTCATTCGAATTCGAGTTTTTCATGGAAGAGCACGTTTCAAGTATCCCTGAATACGAATAAAACGGGTTTGAAGTGTTATTGTTGTTTTATATGTGTGTGTGTGGGCGCGTGTCCATGAGACTGTGTATGCGATATTTCACGAAAGAATGAAACTTTTTGAAAGAAATTTGATACAAATATAACAATCAATAAATGCCGGAACTCTATTGATTTTAAACGAAATCGAATGTTCAGAAAACTCTTAAATTTTTGGATGAAATTGGGAAAAAGAAATCACAAATATCAAAACCTTCAATAACGTTATGTAAATAATCATTTTTCATTAGCGTAAGAATGACACGAACTTTAAAGCGTTAGCATTAACCTTTCTTGAAATATTGCACATTTATCAAATAAATTTATCCAAAAATTACGCAAAATAAAATAAATATTAACTATTATAAAACCTGTTCAATTTTCATATGTAATATATTATATGATAATTTTATTAACATTATTCTTGAGGATCCAGTCCGTTCTATTCACGAGAGAATATACTTTGGATAATAGTTTTGCTATTTTGACATCTAACAATTCGCTAATAGTCTTTTATATATAAGACAAAGTCTTCTCGCTCTCTTTATCTGTAACGTTAAGCGATAAATTTTGCAACAGTGGTGACACATTTTGTGACGTTTAGCCAATTTGGCGATATTTCGATCCATATTTATAAAAATATCGTCAAAATTGCAAAAATGACGCAAAAGTAACGAAAATGACGCAAAATTCCTGTACTTAATTATTAAAATATTTTTATAAAAGGACTATATTGCGAATGTTACCAGTAGTGTTAATTGCCTATATAATTGTCTGTGCGAAATATAAGTTAATTGAGAATTTCGAAATAGTTTTACTTGTTGTTACTCGGAAAAGTGCCAAATGTACAATTCAATGATAATTAAAAAGATTGTGCCATGGATATTATGCATCGTTTTTTCACTGTGAAAGTATTCATTTCATTGCATTATATTGTGAAAATCATGTGCTGTCCACGTTATATTTTTTAGTTTAAATTACCGAATGTACGAAACGAATACAATTCCTCAGGAATCAGTCCACGCGAAATAGATGGCATTTAGAACTTCTCTAGACAAATCTATAGAACGACATCAAGCAGAAAATACAAAAACATATAAAAGATCGAAGAATCGGAATGTTTTCAGAAATAAAATTGCATCAGTACGCTCTTCCAGTGGAATTGATTGATATCTATGGAATGCAGTTCTTAGATATGATACAAAATTGCAGAGTACTTTTCAAACTCCTTCCAAAGGCAGTTTTTGAAAGAAATGTAATATTTTCTTACTTTGTTCTAATATTTGAACAAAATGGCCAGTAAGCACCAGTGACTGTATGCATTCGTACTTTTCGTACCATGCATCATAATTGTAATAATCTGATGTGGGCAGCACATGACTTTCCTTATATAATGCAATGAATTTACAACTTTTACAGCAAAAACAAAAAAGGTTATTCTTATAGTAGATACTTATATTCTTTTCAAGATGTTGAATTTTCGTTAATGAGTCGTCATTTTCATTGATTTAGCGTCATTTTTATCCATTTGGCGAGATTTTCGTTAATTTCGCAACATTTTAAAAAATCGCCAAGTTGGCGACATTCCACCAAATTTGTCGCCAAAATCATGCCAAGCGTTATGGATGGAGAAATAAGTTATTCTTATAGCAGATAAATGACTATTGGCGTTCAAATACAAAAGTATTACTCAAAGTATATTTTCTCATGAATGGAACGAGCTAGATCCACGAGAATGATGTCACCCAATTTATCGCATGATATTACATATGAAATGGGAGCATGTTTCTCAACAGTTAATATATATATTTTTTTAATTTATGGGATTTTTTGATAACTTTATTTCAAAAATGTGCAATATTTCGAGAACGGTTCATACTAGCGTTCTAAAGTTTATGTCAATCGTTTTCTAAGGAAAAATTACATAAGAAATGTCTATTTGCGTAACTTTATTAAAGGTTTTGATTTTTGATGATTTTTTCAAAATTTTACTCGAAAATTTAGGTGGGTTCTGAACATTTGATTGCGTTTAAGAACAATATGCTTCCAGTATTTATGGATTGTGATTTGTGTACCAAATTTCATTCGAATCGCTCCATTCGTTCATGAGATATTGTCTCCACAGGCTCACTGACACACACACACACACACAGACATCACTTCAAAAATGTTCGATTCGTGATCAGGGATGCTTGAAACGTGCTTTCCCGTCGAAAACTCGAATAGACCCCGTTACAATACTTTCCTTATACATTATGTACATAAGGAAATTAATGGTGGAATATTTAATTGAGAGAGGTTTAGACCGTTTAGTTGTTCTAGAGCATGAATAAATTTTTTTAGTATTATGTCTGCAAGTGACATGCATATGCAGTCGGCTAGATAAAAACTCAGACATCGAACCAAGGCTACAAGAGTCATATTCTGGATCTAAGAGTTCAAATACCAAGAGTAGAAACTTTGCATTGGAATTCAAAGTTAGGGTAATTAGTATTTGTGCAACGAGCGATTAAAAGTTACTGCAATTCTGCTAGAAAAATATCCATAATTTAAAGTGTAACGAATAATTTCAAAATCGATTCAACTTAGATTTATGCGAGCCATGTCGGTTTTTCGTATATAACTTTGAATTTAATATTTCACAAGCTTTTTATATAAAATGATTTTAATTTTGAATTTTTTTCAGAAGTCAAAATCAGCAACACTAAATGGTGAAATTTCAGAATAAAATAAATGCATATATTTATTCAATATAAGGAATGTTTTCAAAGAACATGTTGGCAAAAATTAAATTTGATAACTTTGGACATTGCTGTCGTTAATTACACTATAGATTTGGGCTATCTCATTAAAATATAATTAATAATATTTAGCTATTAATAATATTTACTTTCCACTTGTTGATTGTATTTAGAAGAAATAGCAATGACTGCGAAGAACAGTATTTATGCAAAGTCTATGCTCTGTACCAATGTTTAAAGGTAAGTTATTCTATAAAACTTTTGTGATCATGCACAAAAACAAAAACGCTACGACAATTAGACAGAGCGTTGATTATCGATTTCATATAAGTTTTCATTTAAAATTATCGATTTTATATAAGTCCAGATTATAGATTTTTAAATCTATGACCCAAACTTAAGGCAAATTAGCCATGTATCTCAAGTGAATCACTTTACAATTACTTTATAAGTGAATCTCTTTAAGAGCTGTTTGTGATTTAAATATATATTAGTGATTACAGGAAGTTGTATCGAATTAAATAGTATTGAGCTTCTCTGTATATATTAGAAAGTATTTTCAATTTTGTCTGGTAGTTAATATGTGATTTAAATAGTTAATATGTAATGGTAGTTAATAGTTAAACTGGTAGTTAATATGTGATGTTGTTTGTGAATTAAATATATATTAGTGATTACAGGAAGTTGTATTAAATTAAAAAGTATTGAGCTTCTCTGTATATATTAGAATGTATTTTCAGTTTTGTCTGGTAGTTAATAAGTTAATAAATTATGTGCCTTAAAAAAAGAGTATAAAACTTGCAGTTCTTCCTTGAATAAATAGGACATATGCCAGTCATGTGACTACAGTTGTTTTGAGGTCAAATTTAAATCCCTTCCTCTGGATAGAAAAAAAAAGTGTGTTCCCTAAGGATGAACTGTGAGAAAACAGACAAAAATAAATTCAAACAGGGCTGGAGCACTAAAATCAAAAATTATTTAGCGGGTGGTATCAGCCATTGAAAGAAACAACTATAAACCAATCAAAACTAGCCGATAAAGTTTCCCCCCACGACCTTCGCAGACTAAGCCGAGGGAAGCTAGTTCTGAAATCTTAATGAAATCTTAAACATTGATATGAGATTTAAAACACAGAACAGAAAGAAAAATATATAAACCGTTAAATTATTGATAAAAAAATTAATGAATTTAGAGGGAGAAAAAAATGAACAGATTCTTGTAAAGAAAGAGAGATAAGAATTTACAGGGGAATGAGGCAGTAATTAACTGAGATTTAGGGATATTTATGGATTCTGAATAATTATGAAACTGGAAATAAGACGGATATAACCAAATTAAAAGCAAAACAACCAGTGTCGGATGCTATATGCTATAGCTTTTACAAATATTTTTATACAGAACACTTCTCTGGCTACGAAGTATTTATCACTAACAATAATTATTTATCAATATTTATCAATAATATTATATATACCATTATAGAATTACATTATATATATCATTATATTATTACATTATATATATTATTGTATTATTACATTATATATATCATTATATTATCAATGACATTATAACGTATTTATCTACAACAATATTATCAGAGTTTAAATAACTAAAAACTCCTATTAAAAAAAACGAGTACAGAGAAACCAGTACAGTGTGAGAAAACAACCTTTTCTGCAGTCCTACAATAGTGACTCCATTAACTATATTCAAATAACCAACGAATATAAGTAATATATGGCGGAGTATTTAAATGACGGAGTATTTAAAATAAAATATCTCGTCGATATTATTACAACATAGGAAATATTTAAGGACTCGTAAAAGCATCTTACATTATTTTGAATATTGATTATTTTTCTTCAACTGCTTTTCTTTAGCAGCATAATTAATGCATTTGGAATTTAAAACTGAAATCAAATATTGAGACATCTGGAGTGTTTTCTAAATAAATACAATAAACTCACATTTGCTCATGCATTATATTTGCAAAATTTCAGATTCAAATCTGCAATATATTTTAAGCGATATCTTATAGCAATGCTTTATGAAGAATCGATGATAAGATTGCTGTAGAGACATCTCTCACATGAGCCAAATATTTTATTTCATTTTAAAATGCTGAGCACCCGAATGGGCCGCGATTGCAGTCAAACCGTTTCAATCGAAAGCCGTGGAATCTAGAATTTTTCTGAAGACAATTTGCAGAAAGTCAGTCATGCAGCGAACACGATAACATGCAGAAATCAGTCTAGGAATTCTGATAGTTTCAGAGAAATTGCATTTGTTAGTTTTTCACGTGGTACTCACGTGATTGATATCGATGAAAAGGAATGTTTATTTTTCTATAAAAAATCTGATGTTGTCATCTGATGTGGGCCTTTCCTAATACAGGGTGTCCCTAAAAGATTGAAAAGCTCTTTAATTCTTTATCTGTTGGATATAAGCGAGCATTGTAAATTGCAAAAATGTTGAAAGTAAGGTAGGAAATAAGACTACGTTAATGAAATAGTCCTCCCATTCATTTTCAAAAAGTTACACTTTTTAAATTTTTTACGACCCCTTTAGACAAATTTGGTCAATCAGAATTTTTTTATTTTTAATGCAAAAAGATCATTAAAAAACCGCATATATATATATATATATATATATATATATATATATATATATATATATATATATATATATATATATAAAAAATCAACTGAATTATGATAAAGGAAAAATCTGACTTATGCCACTTTTCCGTACCATGTGAAAACTGTTTCATCAGTGAAAATAGGGATCATATACAAATTGATGATAAAAATTGCTTAGTTCAAAAATACGTTAATATGTGTCAAATTTTTTTATCGCAAATGCATCTAAATAAAGCATTACACAGACAGAAATCATATAAAGCAGTGGTACTCAGTACGCAGTTGGGTATCCTATATATTATCATCCAATTTTATCTTTTTTTGTGATATGTCACAAATTTACATTTCTAATTTGATATATGGTCCCTATTCACAATGTTCAATTTTCAAATAAATATAACTCGCGCAATTTTAAAGATACATATATGCGGTTTTCTTAATGATCTTGTTGCATTGTTGTTGTTGTTGTCGAGTCCCTAACATTACAATTAAGGAAGAATGAGTGCACTGCTTCTCTTGTTGCATTAAAAATAAAAATTTTCTGATTGACCAAACTTGTCTAAGGGGGTCGTATAAAAATTTAAAAAGTGTAACTTTTTGAAAATCAATGGGAGGACTATTTCATTAACGTAGTCTTATTTCCTGTCTTACTTTCAACATTTTTGCAATTTACATTGCCCACTTATCTCCAACAGGTAAAGAATTATAGGCGTTTCAATCATTTTGGGACACCCTTTATAATGTAATGAAGTTACACCTTTCACAATCAAAAATAATGTATAAGATCCAAGATACTGTGTTTTCAACATTGAATTGTACATTCGGCGATTTTCTGGATGGTAACATGTAAAACTGTTCCAAAGTACCCAATTAAATTATATTTCGCGCAACTCTAAATAAACAATTGTCAATATTGATAGCATCCTCAATAAGTGATATAGCTCATATATAAAAATATTTTAACAATTAATTCATCAATTGGGCGTCGTTTTCATTAATTTAACGTCATTTTGACAATTTTGACGATATTTTCATCAGTCTTGGGTGAATATCTCCAAATTGGAGATACATTGCTAGATTATTTGCCAAGTTCGCCAAATGCACCAGCAAGTGTTACACACAAACGGAGGGAAAAACATTTCTTATATACTAGAAGGTATGCCCGTCATGTAACGGAAATCAGAATTTTTGAAACATTACTTTATATTTGGCATCTTATTTATCAATTTGGGGACATTTTTGTCAATTTGGCAATATTTAAATTAGTCGCCAAGTTGGCGAAATCCAGCTAAATTTCTCTCTAAGGGGTACGGACAGATGGACGGAAAAATGGGTTATTCTTATAGACCACTCATATGTTCTTTCTAAGATATTGAACTCAATTAGTCGCCATTTCATTGATTTACCTTCGGTTTCATCAATTTGGCGAATTTTTATCAATTGGGTGATAGTTTCGTTAATTTGGCAACATTTAAAAAGTCAGCCAGTTGGAGATATTCCGACAAATTCGGCACTAAAATTTTGCCAAACGTTACGGACGGAAAAATAGGTTATTCTTATGGTAGATATTTATAGTCTTTCCAAGATATTGAATTTTCGGCAATTAGTAGTCATTTTCATTGATTTAGCGTCATTTATATCAATTTGGCGACATTTTCGCTAATTTGGCAACATTTAAAAGTCGCCAAATTGGCGACATTCGACCAAATTCGTCGCCAAAATCTCGCCAAGCGTTACGGACGGAGAAATAAGTAATTCTTATAGCAGATAAATGATTATTGGCGTCCAAATACAAAAGTATTACACAAAGTATAATTTCTCATGAATGGAACGAGCTAGATCCACGAGAATGATGTCATCAAATTTATCACATAATATTACATATGAAATGTGAACATATTTCACAAAAATTAATATTTTTCTTATAAAATTTTTTGATAAATTTATTTGAAAAATGTACAATATCTCGAGAACGGTTTATGCTAGCGTTCTAAAGTTTTTGTCCATCGTTTTCTAATAAAAAAATTACATAAGGTATGACTATTTACGTAACTTTATTAAAAGTTTTGATTTTTTGACGATTTTTTCAAAATTTCACTCGAAAATATAGGCGAATTCAGAACATTCGATTACGTTTAAAAACAATAGACTTCCAGTATTCAACACGAGTATAATGTTAATAACTTTGCTGCAGTAAAAAAAGAATATATTTTACGTCAGTTAATATTTTTTTTTTTAATTTTATGTAATATTTTTGATAAATTTATCAGAACAACTTGGGAAAGGTTCACGCTAACTTTCAAAAATGTATATCGTTCGTTTTATAATGAAAAATTCTACAAAAATGATCATTTACGTAACATTATTGAAAGTTCTAATGTTTTAATGTTTTTATCCAAAATTCATTTGAAAATTTGAGGATCTTCTGACAATTCGATTAAGTTTAAAATAAATAGGCTTTCAGTACTCACCAATAAAAATAGGTGCATCAAATTTCGTTCGATACGCTCGACGATTGTCAGATATAGCATTCACATACCCACGGACACATACACATTAACACACACAACAGACGCACACAGACATCACCTCACAAACATTCGATCCGAGATCATTTATTTGAAACGCTCTCTTCCGTCGAAAACTCGAATTCGAATTTTAGACCAATAATAACTACGAACGATGTTTGAGCTGAGATCGTAGTAGTGGCAGCTGAAAAATTGAGTATATTGAGTTGATTTTTATTTAAAAAATCCATATAAATTTGTGGCCTCTAATGTTTGCTAAAGTAACACATATATCAAGTACACTAATTATACAAAACATTACATAATTAAACAACTACCTCACTTGTTTATAGGCGTATTGAATTATCCATTACTTATATTATCTAAATTATGATTTCTTAATTTACCTAACTTATGAAATTTAATTACTGAGAGAGTTTTGAATATAATTTTAAATCTGACATTTAATTTCACTACTGTACAATAACAATCCAACACAACACCTCCGATATTTAAACCAGAGAAGTGGACTGTCCTGCGATTTCCTCCAACATCCTTATATAGTGCTATTTGAGAGACGGGCGATGGGACATACTGGCAGCCCGGTTTCAGTAGGGTTTTTTCACGGAGGATTGGAGTTCACCACGGATAGCTCAGAGGCAAAGTCCACTGGTTTGCCGGGTAGCTCGCTGCAATATTTTAATATCCGTATCATGTACTCCACGGCCGCTGCCTATTGCTGTAGGATCCAGTTGATTGCGTGCGATTGACCACCATTCTTAAGAAACGATGGCGGTTGAGTACCTCAGATGAGGCGTGTTACAAGTTGCGTAGAGGTTCGGTTTTCGTACTTTGCAAACACTCCGCCAGTGCATTGTCGTCTATATGTGGTGACGTAGTCATTGAGATATGAATGATTCCGTTTACCATTTACAGTCCACACATTTGCTACGGTTTAGCTGTAGCGTATGGGGTCCAAAGAGTTGTCCCAGCATTGCACTGTCTTTTTCCAGAACTGTGTGGCCCTGTGTGGCGAAAGAAGCGAAATCACCGCTACTTCGATGTCCACCACTGCCTGATGCGGGTTATTAATGAAAGTCCGGTCCCGTTCTAGCTCTACTGGCGTGGAGTTGTTTGCCATAGGACGGCGTTGATACATACATGTCTAGATCAGAACTCTACTTGTGTAGATGGGGCTTAATAGCAGTGCATAAAATATTCTGTTCCCTTCTGTAGGTGTTGGACTGCCGCTTCAGAATAGCAGGGGATGCAGATTTTCCAACTTCACATCGAAATGCAAGATTTTTGGACTGGGCTTCGATCTGCTGCCAGGGTAAGAGTTGAATAAAAATATGAGACCCTTTCTCAAGATTCCAAAAATGTGATCTCTTAATTTTTTAATTCTGAACCTTGCCCGAAGTTTTCTCATTCATTCATTCATTTGTTGCAGCACTTGTGAGAGAATCAGGTGGGACTTATCCGCGAACTATTCATTTGTTCTTGGGATGACGTTCGTTTTGTATATGTGCGTCCAACCCCCAGTATCCTGCGGGTTTCCAACTGCATGCAGGTCTTGCTTGTATCTTGGAGTGACTTAACACTTAACAGGGACCATAATTTTCCCGAGATTTGTCATTTCAATTCTGACATTTACTTCGGCATCTTGTTGAATTTTATGACCTCTCTCTCTCTCTCATGTTATCCATTCCTTGGCGCCGAACTATCTCTTCGTATACGTGAGGAGACATCGTACTAGTAATTAAAATCTATATCGTATAGTTTGACGTACTTTGAGTTATTACTCACCCCCTTATTTATGGCTCGAGCCCGGTGACGATGAAAGTGTTTGCACCTTGTGTGAACACTGTGTTATGCTTCATAACAGGAATATCTAGTAACACGTAGAATAATCGTTACACGTAGAATAATACACGTAGAATAATCGTTATTTTGAAGTGCTTTTCGAAAGTCGCCAAATGTCGCCAAATTGACGATAAATCGAAAAATATGGCAAGATTTCGAAGTTCCGCAAGTAACCGCCCTAGAATGACGTCGAGGGAAAAAATTCCTATACGAGTGTTTTCTCCGTCTGGTTTTCGAAAGAGACTTCAGACTCCAGAAGATGGGGAATATTATACGTTCGAAACAATATTATGGTATTCGGTTTAAATTTCATTGAAAACCTCCATTTGTTCCTGAAATATCGTGTCCCGAAGAAATATACATATGCACATTTACCCACATACATACATAAAGGGAACACTCAAAATATTCAATTCGATATAATTGATGCTCAAAACGTACAAAACTTGAATTTAAATATTTAGCTATTTTTAATACATTTCCTATACATCGTACTATCTATGTAGTAATAAATCAATTACGGTTTTGTTTGAATTCAATGACATTACACATTTGTGGCTACAATGATAAACGGATCAAAAGCTTACAAGAGTTTAATGAAACATAAGAAGGATTAATATATAGCATATCAACAAAATTAAAAAAGTGTATAAATTAAAATGGTTAAAATATTTAACTAAACTTTAATAATTTAAGAATATCTTTTGTTTCTTAATCCATTACTTTTGTTTCTTGTGGAAACAAAAAGAAAGGCGAGAAATTATGAGTACAAAGAATTGCGGTATTTTTAAATTAAGAGCAGTTAACTTGCATATTTTTGGAGAACAACACCATGGCTTAAAAGATCTCCAAGAAGAAATTTAATTACATTTCTTTAAAAGCTATTTACTTTTAGAAATGTCAGTGCTGTTAAACAAGATGTATATATAAGCACAGCAAAAATGAGCTTAATGAAGTTTATTTTTAGAGCTAAGAAGCAATAGGTATATTTTTATTGTTCCTGTGCAATATATGCATTTCTTTTCTTGAAGAATATAACATTTAAGTCTTCAGGGGATTACATCGTATATTCTTTTAACACATCGTATATGCTTCAAAATTACTCCGCCTCTTTTTGTAAAGTTTAAAATTAATTCGCGAGTTTGCGAGGTGTCGATAACCTGTTAGTTATACTATCTTTAATGTGTGAATGTTGAAAATCAAAGTTAATTAAAATTAAATGTTTTAAGTGAAAATCGGATAGAGTCTCAGGGTGAAAGCATAAAATATGTGGCAAAGAGGAAAACGTGTAGCAATACCCAAGGAAGTGGCAGAAATGAGGTCAATATCGAAAAAGAGCGGCCAAATTAGGGATAAGTAGGATAACAACACAAAGTCTGGATGGACTGAATTCATGTGCCAACATCCCATCAGGTCTGCCTCAGAAGCCATATTTACTGATGACCTAACTGTGAGACCAGGAATCACGTCTGACAGTTTTATATTGTGGATTTATGATATCTGGTAGGCCAAACAATGGCATCAAACTGCAAGACGCCAATGTATTGCAGCCATGACCCGAGAGGTCAGCAAGTGTTATAAATAATGGAGCTTCAAGTACAGGTTGGGTCGAACCAGAGCAGTTACTGGAGGCTAAAAGGAAAACCATGGGATTGGGTAATAAGTTAACCAATACGGAAGTGTTACCACATCGCCCTGAGGTCAACCAATGGCAGCCGGAGAGGCGTATTAGACCTCAAACAAAAAATATGTAGCAGCCGAGAGAAGGTTCTACAGATTCAGTTGTATTCAGAGATGCAAAAAGTATTTTGTAAATGATAACGATCATGTTTTGCAAATAACAAACCACTTTGCAAATATAATTAAATAATGAATTGTAGTTAATAGTAAGAGTTTTAATGAATAGACTATTTGTAATTTATCTTGCAGACATGGTAAGTAAAGGTTATTCTCAATGGAAGAAAATGAAGGGTTATGGCGTTAACAACAGAGCTTTTAAAGGAGCATTTAAAAACTAAATGCTCACCATATTTAGAAATAAATACTAATTAAGATAAATATCTCCACATTAAGATTTTAAAGTCACATTATGGTCCATCTTAGGTAGAAGATATACCTACGTTTGTTCTGTTATGTCATACTGAAAATTGTAACTTTTTTGACAAATTTATTTGGTCCTGTTTAATTCTGTTGTGCATTCCCTGGCTGATGTGGTTGGTTATTCATATTTCAGAATCGTGTTGAGTTGTGACACTTTTAAGAGTTTAAAACTGATACATAGAAGGATGAAATTCCTACAATAGCACCCGATCAGGGTTTAAAAAATCTTTATAAGTTATAAAACTTAATGGTGTGTACTACTTTCCAATTTATTATTTTTACATTATCTGAATGGGAAAAATATATATATATATGTTATTCCGAAACAAGTCTGTTGTTATACTTAACATTTAGCTTGAACGTATCTGGTTAACAACTTGTGTATCACTACTCCAGGTAGAAAATAAATTCACTATATATGCACACCACTTACCTAAATTGAAAACTCGTCAAAAATTATGGATATTCTGCAAAGAAAGACAATAAGTAAATTAGTTTCTTTTCACTAAAGGGCTATATAAAAATATGATATAAAAGTAATAAGATATAATGCATTTAATCTACAGCAAATCGGCCTTTCATTATAGCTAAAAGCAACTTTATCACAAAACATAAAAATTTCGATACTATGGGAAAATAATAAAATAAATTACATATTTTTAAGATAAATTACATATTTTAAAGATTTGTTTATTTTAAAGACATATTTTAAAAATTTGTTTGAAAACCACGGGATTTTAATACTTTAAAACAATAATCTAAAAGTCTAAACAAACAAATAAATTCTTTTTTTTTAACGGAATACATAAAATAATATATATATAAAAATTAATTATAATACAACTCAAGAATGTAAAACGAAAATATAAGTATTATCAGATTGTGTAAGTGCTGTCAAATTTCCTAAAAACCGTATACATATTTGTTCTGTTAGAGTTGACATATATAGTTATTCTTTCTCTTATCATCTCTATTTTTATGTTCATTTTCTGTGCCTTTATCATTCTGGTTTTCGCATCAATTTTTCCTGGTGACATTAAATTACTTCATATTCTCTCACTAGGTGACACTACCATTGCTTTATTAAAACAGTTGCCATCACATGACCTGGCAAGTACATTTGGCGTTGAAGACCCAGGCCACACGACCAACCCAAAGGTTAACGGTAGCAAGATGTGTGGCCGGAAGTACATTTGGCGTATATTTTTTGACTTTGCACAGAAGAAAAAAAAACTCGAAATGCGATTTTCAAACGACGGTCTAATTTTATACTTTATGCAGGTTGTGTTTTATTTATTTATTGCTTAAGCACAAAATCAATTTCTATATCTCAAACTGTATAATTTACAATGACTAATACGTGAAAAATGCCATCGAAAAACTGACATTATCAGTTTTATAAAATAATATAAAACATTTCCTTGAAAACAGGCATATGTAAGGTGGTTAGGTGACATACAAATTTCGATGCTATGGGAAAATACTAAAGCGAATTACATATTTTTAAGATTTGTCTTAAAATTAAGAGGGTTGTACCCACTTAAAAATGAAAATATAAAATCTTAAAACAAGCATTTAATTCTTATTTTAACAAATACATAAAAATTGTGTATGTATAAAAGGTAATTTTAATACAATTCAAGAGTATAAAACGAAAATATTATCATATTGCTTTCTTCGAGAAAGTTTTATATGTTATATTTTTACAATCAGCAGTTTTATGTATTGCAATGATCAGTTTTAGATTAATATACAGAGTCCTGAAAAGTCTTTAAGCGAACTATATTTTTTCAATTGTTAGTCGTAGATATCTCCTTTCAGTTACAAAAATGTTATACATAAGGTAACAATTTATAAATTTATTTCATAACAGTTTTAAATTGATAAACGCATTTGTCGGAAAAATATGAATTTTTAGATGGTCCCTCAATCCAAAATTTTCCAATTACTAAAAAATGTCTTCATAGATTAACGTGTAAAGGCCGCATTACACGTAACAACTTCTCCATGTGTTTCCTGATTTGGGCATCCTAATGAAGAAGAAGTGCGTGTAAAGCAGCTTTACAACTAGCAACTTTCCCATACGGTTTTTCCTCCGTGGGTTTCCCATATTACACGCGCTGCTTCCTCATGGGGAAGTTCACGTCAGGAAGCATAAGGGGAAGTTGTTACGTATAATGCAGCATCAAAATTTTTAAAAAAGTTCGATTCTTTTACGAGCAAAATTTATCAAGATATAGAAGTTAAATGTGCAGCAGTTTTCGCAGAGAAATTGAGGATTATATACAAACTGACACACACACACATACATATATATATATATATATAAATGTCCGAAATTTATACTATATATAAAAAAAGCAAAAGAGTAAAATATACAATTCAAAACGTCGTAATAAATAAATACATTTTTTAGTTTCTATGAGTTTTACGCATATTTTAAAATTTTTTTAACTATTCTAGTGCCTAGTTGTTGCCTTAACATTTGATTACAAAAAACCCTTTTTGGCAGTCAATGCATTTAATATCATGTCTTTTATTATGTGCTACATAAAAAGTAAATTTTATTTTATGTTTATTCAATTCCCATCATTTAAAAAAATCTATGAAAAAGAATATTTAAAAGAATCTATGAAAAAACAAGAACTTAAACGTAAAGATAAGGATATGCGTTATGTGATATTGAAGCAACATTTCCGGTTATCTTCATTATACTCAGTGCGCATGGCAATTTGCCAAATGCATAAAATATACTATTATTGATTTTTCAATTTTAGATGGGAAATATTAGTGACCGGAAAAAAAGGAAAATAAAATATGAAAAACTCTGGGTGAATTAACTTTTTTATTTTATTTATAAAAAATAATCTTTAAAGGTATCAAAATAAAAGATATTCGTAAATATAAAATTTTGATATTTGGAGTCCATCAAGCTTTTTCACAGATCTAAACGTCTCTTCTCGTTTATAACACTTTCCAACATAGTTGAAAAGTGTTTATGACTTTGTTCACTCTGTCTGTCTATCTGTCTGTCTCGCACAATTACTGCCGTAAAAATGATGTTCATCAAATCTTTATCAAAATGAAGTGATCATCTTTATCAAAATGAAGTTTTAGTATGTTGTTCAGACAATCTGTGGGATATAAGGGAATGTGTAAATTAATAATATCACCAAATTAGTTTTGGATTGAACCCAGGTTGAAGAAGTGAAATACATTGAACCCTATGGGACATAATTTTTCAAACAATTTTTAAGCGAAGTTAAAATTCACAAATTGTTTTGAAAAATTATGAAAATATTCAAATTATTCCATAAAATAGAAACATTTTGATCATAATGTGTTGTGTAGTTTTTTAAATAAAAATTAAAATAATAATTATACCCATATTATATAAATATATCACGTGATCCACTCCAAAATAAAATATGGCATCCATCTTTTTTTCTCAGTGTCAAAATCGCGATTTTTTAAGTTCCTTTAAATTTATATTTAGTGTTGCATACGTCCTAAAATCGCTTTATTTTTGAGTATTTTCGGCGCATCTATATTCTGCTCCAACGCAATTACAATATTTTTGAGTTTAAATGATCAACAAACTTTGATTATGTCTACAACGAAGCCTAATTTTAACGTATGCAGAATGTAAACACATCAAGCTGTAAGATGAGTTGTATAAGAATTGCAGAATTTTTTTAACGCAACATTCTGGAGTCTGGAATATAGGCGATATAAATGAAATATTCACTGATTTTAGATCGAGAAGCAGACGATTTTGTAGCATTGCCTTTTCCGATGAAGTTTTAAGCATGGAGTTAGAAAGTAATTTTACCTCCATTGTTTTAAGTTTTTAAATAAAATAAATTATTGTAATACTGTGATAATTTTAAAAATATCACAGAGCTGAATGTATAGCAGTTTAGTTATGTTTAAATAGAATTGCATCGCAGTTGGAAAGTTTCATAATCAATTCTTTATGTATGATTGATCTTTCTTGTTGCTATTTAGCTTCATTAATGTGAGCTATATTCATTCTAATACCAAATATCTTACATAATAAAAAAATACGTTTGTCTGTCAGAGGAAAATCGGAGCTTTGGACAGCGGCCAGATTCTGCCGAACTCCTGGAACAACAGACAAGAATTTTTGTTTTTGTTTTTTAATTAGAATTCTATGACCTTAAATGTTTAAATTCCGATATATTTTAATTCAATTTCTCAAACAGACAATTCTGCTCAAAAGCGAGCACTTTCTTTTGTAGGTGTTTGATAAGGATATCTCAGACTTTGGGTATGGATTTTGCTATAAATTTTGCAATTTTCTGATTTCATGGATTTAAAGATAAATTTTCAAATATTGGAATATTATTTTATTATTATTATTTTAATTAGGTACTTGTAATATTAAAATATTGAAAATTATTTTAATTTTGCAAGTGTATTCTAAAAATTTGACGTAAATAATACGTAGAAAAACATTTAACATCTTATCTATACTTTTGGCTTCAAAATAATTTTATTTCAGCAGACGAAAGGAACGTTTTTTATATCAACTCCGGTCTGCAATGTTCAGCTGCAGGAAATACCGGGCACGAACTGGATGATAAATTACAAAAATCTAGTGCTTAAACTATTGTTCCTAAATTGAAAACCAAACGAAATAACAAAAATCCTCCTTTTCTAACTAAAAATAACTTGAGTATTTTCTAACTAAAAATAAAATGAGTATTCTTCTCTGTATCTCTAACTATATTTACATATTTTCCGATTACTTAAGACGCGGACAACACCATATAATTATTTCTAGTATTATATACAATTATTCATTTTGTACGTCACATTGGCTTTCTTTAGAAACAAACCCAAACATATACTCTGTGGGCTGTAAGTGATATTTCTGTATAAGAACAAACAACATTGAGAGTCCACGTGATATCCATATTAAATGTTTTACGTTCTTCAATGGAAACCCTATAAGTCAACTGGAATCCAACATGGAATTTACGTGGGTAGCAGGTTCGAAAATACGAATAATAGACTTTAAAATAAAATATAATACTCAATTGCCTTTAAAAGTACCTATAAAAATCTAAACAACTGTACAATTCTAAAACCAAGTGTCAAAATTCAATAGCTGTTGTTGTTGTTGAGACCCAGACCGTTCGACCTACCAGAAAGGTGTAAGGTGACAGTTTGGACGGCCGGGAAGTGCTACCAAATTTAGACTGGAACCCAGTGGGGGAGGCATCCACAGGGACCGTACCCTTCTTCCCCCGCAACCAACCTCTCGGAAGGAATTACGGACCCACATGTTTAACGTGATCGTACTCCGCATGAACACGGCGGCATTTGCAGCAGCGTGCAAATCCAGCACGCAAACCACCGGGCTACCGCACCCGAAATATGCCAACAGCACACTGTGTTCCCAGGTGGTCACCCACCCAAGTACTAACCACGCTGCTTGACTTCAGTGATCTAACGAGAATCGGTGATTTCAGCACGGTAGAGCCGTTGGCTAATCCAATAGCTGTGGAATTATTGAACGTTAATCACTGCAGACCTTTACGGCCGTAAGGCCTTTTTGCACGATGCAATAAAAAGGATCAAACTTAATGTAATAAAAAGGATGAAACTCAAATTGGAGATCAAACTTATTTGACGAATTGCTTCGTGTAAAATATAAATTTAACGGCGAAGCACAGAGACTGTAGAGAAAGTCATGTACCGCCCACATCAGATTTTTTACTTTCCCTACAATACATAGTAAGGTATGGGGGAAATATTCGTATTATATCGGAAATCGCAACTTGAGTTTTCGACAAATCTGCACTTTTCGAGTACCCTAGACACCAAAAACTATTCGTAGCGTGACAACTTTGTGTGTCTATGTGTGTGTGCGTGTCTATGTGTGTCAGTTACTCTGTGTGTGTGTGTCTGTGCAATATATGTATTCACTCTAACTGTAAAACTAAAAAACCAAATATCATAAAATTTGATAGGTCAGTCACTTGGGATCATCCTGGTGTTGATTAGATTTTTGTACGATTCGATAAAAGGAACCTGTATTTTTTTGCAAAATGGCCAGAAAAAATTGTACGTATCCACTCTAGCTGAAAAACGAATTGCCCAAATTTCACAAGAGATTTTTGTACAATTCGAAAAAAAAATGTTTTATTTTTCGCCAAGACTTAAATAAAAGAATATATATGCTCAAATGTATCAATTACATGCTTGTTTTAATTGTAACTTTTGACCACGAAAACAATAAGAACAACCACATGAGGAGAACCAACTAAGATTGACTTTTCCAAGATATTTATGCATTGGTGTAATTTTGAGGAATTGTAGACGGTCTTTACTAGTTAAAAACCTATACAATGAAATTTATCCCAATTTAATAGTTAGATTCATTGATGATCATTCTGATGCTGATTAAATTTTGAAATGATTCGGAAAACAATAACTGGCACTTTCCGGCGAAATGATCCGAAAAAATCAAAACATCTTTAATAAATTACTAAAATTGTTGAAATATATAAATTAAGTACTTGTTCTTCATGTAAATTTAAACGACAAAGCGAATAAGACAAACTCTATAACTCTATAACGAACCGTTCACGAGATATTTGAAATATTTTGAATTTTGTGGAGCTGAAGACTTTAAAGTGAATAAAGTTGCCAAGTGAAACGAAGATGCATTAAAAATGCAAATTGGATATAATATCATAAAAAGTATCAATGTTAATTTCTGCAATTAAACTCAATTTAATGCATCATGAAATAAAAAATCTGATATAGGCAACACATGACTTTCCTTATATAATGTAATGAATTTACTACTTTTACAATAAAAAATAGGATTTTCTTATAGTAGATATTTATATTCTTTCGAAGATATTGAATTTTCGTCAATTGTCGTCATTTTCATTGATTTAGTGTCATTTTTATCCATTTAGCGAGATTTTAGTTAATTTGGCAACATTAAAAAAATCTCCAAGTTGGCGACATTCCGCCAAATTCGGCGCCAAAATCTCGCCAAGCGTTATGGACGGAGAAATACGTTATTCTTATAGCAGATAAATAACTATTAGCGTTCAAATACAAAAGTATTACTCAAAGTATTTTTTCATGTGAATGGAAGGAGCTAGATTCAAGAGAATGATGTCACCCAATTTATCGTATGATATTACATATGAAAAGTGAACATGTTTCTCAACAGTTAATATATTTTTTTTAATTTATAGGATATTTTGATAAATTTATTTTAAAAATGTGCAATATCTCGGTAACGGCTCATGCTAGCGTTCTAAAGTTTATGTCAATCGTTTTTTAAGAAAAACTTACATAAGAAATGGCTATTTCCGTAACCTTATTAAAGGTTTTGATTTTCTGATGATTTTTTCAAAATTTCACTCGATAATTTAGGGACGTTCTGAACATTCGATTAAGTTTAAAAACAATAGACTTCCAGTATACACGGATTGTGATTTTTATACCAAATTTCATTCGAATCTGCCTATTTGTTCGTGAGGTATCGTCTCCACAGACTCTCTGACACACACACACATAATTTAACACACACACATA
This sequence comes from Amaurobius ferox, assembly GCA_951213105.1. Lineage (NCBI taxonomy): Eukaryota > Metazoa > Arthropoda > Arachnida > Araneae > Amaurobiidae > Amaurobius > Amaurobius ferox. The sequence goes on along the minus strand of OX578144.1, from coordinate 116,353,874 downwards.
ATTTCACACACACACACACATAGACATCATCTCAAATTTTTTTTATTCGTGATCAGGGATGCTTGAAACGTGTTCTCCCATCGAAAACTCGAATTCGACTTTTCGTCTCCGTCACAATACTTTCCTTAAACATTATGTATATAAGGAAAGTAAAAATAACAAATGAATTTTAATCTGTAGGGAAAGTCATCTGCTGCCCTCATCAAGAATTTTTCTATTTTGCGAAGCAGAGAAATTGGAAGGTTTTGCCAACACACTCAACGCTATCCACAAACATTCCAAATTTCACTAAATATTTAACTTAAATCCCAAAACAGAAGTTTTCTTAGCGAAACTTAAGAATACTATTGTATATGCAGAAAAATAGTCGTGTATTAAAATTTAATAAACATAAAAAGCAGATTTTCCTCTGACTTTGCAATTACACAGTATTTCAGAATATTTTATCGACTGAACACTATCATCACAGAAATGTCCATTATTCATATATGAAGGATATCTTTGTCAACGCTTTCTACAGGGTTCTATTATGCTAGATCACTTACTAAAATGTGTATACACGTTAAGTGCTATACGCTAAATTGTAAAAGGAAACATTGCATGATAATCCTGCAGTCGTCAATGTGTGCAATAATATAATTTTTTTCATTTGAGCTTTTAATTATCGTGTGCTTTTCAAATATTAAGAGGCGAGAATAATGATTTTATCAATAACAGAATGTTATTAAATCAATCCAAATGAGCTTTATTGTTTACTTAAGATAACAAATATATATTATTATTTATCAATTAATATTTACAATTTACAGTGGTGAGTAAGTATTTGCATTGTTGATAGCTAATTACAAATATAAATACATACTTTATTAAATCTATCCAAATCAGCTTTATTCTTTACTTAAGATAACAAATATACATTATTATTTATCAATGAATATTTAGTGGCGGGTAAGTATTTGCATTGTTGATAACTAATTACAAATATAAACACATACTTAAATTTAATTAATTTGAAATCACTCCAGAAAGGTGCAAATGTGCGAAATATTCCGAAAGTCAAAAATTTTATTCTACCCTTGAAGAATTACAACGTGAATAATTGGAAATATTTGTAATGCCATTTTTATAAAAAATAAGAATTTGGAATAAACTACTACGATATTTTCTACTTTAACTTACGTTTCACAGAAAAACCTAACAAAACGTACCTGTTTTTACCCATGGACAGTAAAAAGCTTTATATTTTTAATTAAGACCATTTAATACATACCTACAAAAGAACAGGATTTATTGAAAATATTAAATTTAATTTTCAGAGGTAATAAACTATCTGCAGCTTGGCAACATTTTCCAATAGTCTCCAAGTTAGTGATATTTCGCCAACCTTGTCGCCAAGTACGAACGACAGACAGAGGAATAGGCGACACTTGCATAGAGTGACACTTGAGTACATGTCAAATTTGATGGTGCTTGCATACATGCCAAGGCATTCCGAAAATCATCAAATTCTAAAACAAAAGACTACGTCTGCTCAAATGTATCAGGTATAAATGCTTGTTTCATACGTAATTTTTGACGATAAAAATAATTAAGATCAACGCCATAACTTCTAGGACAAACAGTTCTCGAGATATTTTCGCATTTTTGCCACATCATCTCTGAAAATACGTTCAATCGCTGAATAAGAACAAAAATAGGATTCAAACTGTAAATACGGTGTAATTTCAAATAAATATTCGTACTATTTTGGCGCAATTAAGCTCAATGTAATAAGTTATAAAAAATGATTTTTAGTCTATAGAGAATACCTGGTGCTGCCGACGGCAGATGTTTTATATTAGTAATTGATACTGCAAAAACAGTGTTGTAAGGAAAGCTAAAGTTGGGCATACTGTTGCTACACCGCCAGAAAAAGCACCAAATTTCTCAGTTTATCCCGTAATGTGTCAAGTTTAATGTTTGACATAAGTGGAAGTATAACTAGGCCACTGTGTAAATAGAAGTACACCCGGAAAGTAATACAATTCCGGGGCTGGCTGTCGCCTGAAATATAGTACTTGGAATAACAAATGGTTTCAATTAAATTAAGAATGTTTTCTGAATTCCTCATTAATTATATTCCTTTTCAGAATAAGTTAATGGAGAAGCATGGAATGCAGTAAAAAGAGGTGGATTGGTAAGAGCAATGCTCTGTTACCTAGAATGATTCTTATTTCGACCTTCAGGTTAATCATTAAAGTATCTAAATTGTAAATACTAATACCACATAATTGAATGGTACCACAAAAATAAAAATCTGATGTGGGCAACACATGACTTTCTTTATATAATGCAATTAATTTACTACTTTTACAGTAAAAAAAAAATTTATTCTTATAGTAGATACTTATATTCTTTCCAAGATATTGAATTTTCTTCAATTAGTCGTCATTTTCATTGATTTAGCGTCATTTTTATCTATTTGGCGAGATTTTCGTTAATTTGGCAACATTTAAGAAGTCGCCAAGTTGGCGACATTAGGCAAAATTGTCGCCAAAATCTCACCAAGCGTTATGAACGGAGAAATCAGATATTCTTATACCAGATAAATGACTATTGGAGTTCAAATACAAAAGTATTACTCAAAGTATCTTTTCTCATGAATCGAACGAGCTAGATCCATGAGAATGATGTCACCCAATTTATCGCAGGATATCACATATGAAAAGTGAACATGTTTCTCAACAGTTAATATTTTTTTTTAATTTATGGGATTTTTTGATAAATTTATTTGAAAAATGTGCAATATCTCGAGAACGGATTATGCTAGTGTTCTAAAGTTTATGTCAATCGGTTTCTAAGGAAAAATTACATAAGAAATGTCTATTTGCGTAACTTTATTAAATGTTTTGATTTTTTTGATGATTTTTTCAAAATTTCATTCGAAAATTTAGGGGGGTTCTGAACATTCGATTGCGTTTAAAAACAATAGGCTTCCAGTATTCACGGATTGTGATTTTTGCACCAAATGTCATTTGAATCGCTCCATTCGTTCGTGAGATATCGCCTCCACAGACTCACTGACACACACATACACACACACATGCATTTACACAGACACGCACACACACATACACATAGGCATTACCTCAAAAATGTTTGATTCGTGATCAGGGATACTTGAAACGTGCTCTCCCGTCGAAAATCGAATTTTCGACGGGATTCGTCACAATAATTTCCCCGTCACAATAATTTCCTTATACATTTTGTATATAAGGAAAGTAATAACACAATTGGTAACATTTTACTATGGACAATCTACGTAATTCAGTTATTAAAGAAGCAAATCCAGTACAGTGTGTAGAAATAATCCTGTTTTGGCCACATACGGTACTTTGATTATTTATACAGGGTGGTTAAAAAGATGGGACAAACTATACGCGGTTGTACTACACACCAAACCTAGCATTTTTCTTATTAGTTTACCGGGTCGGAAATGAAACGTAAAGGCATCATTGGGCGCTTAATGTTAAAACAGATGAGTCGAGGCGAGGCGAAGCGAAATTACAAGACTGACTTAGAAGTTATAAAATGACATTTAATAAACAATAATTGCAGTATTGGCAACCTGAATGCACGTCTCGCAGCGGTGATGGAGGGGTTGGTGAACTCTCTCGAAAAGACCAAGCATGTCGTGCACTTCGGCAGCAGCGGCCGAAATTCTGGCGACGAGTTCCTCTTTAGATTCAAGGGGGGGGGGGGGTGTCATAGACGAGACTCTTGAGATATTCCCACAAAAAGAGGTCAAAACACGACAGATCAGGCGATCGTGGGGCCAAGCAATGGGACCACCTCGCTGCGAATTACTGCTGCAAACTGATAACGTCGTACATTCGGTGATACGAAAATTTGCGCAAGGGTTCTTTTTCTTCCCCAGATGAAATTTGCATACGTGGTTTTCTTCATCCAGAAAAGAACAACCGGGACGCGACAGCCCTGTGGTTAGCGCTCGTGCGGCCCGGGTTTGATTCCCACCATAGCCAAAAACTGCCACCGTGTTCACGCGGAGTACGATCACGTTAAACATGTGGGTCCGTAAATCCTTCCGAGAGGTTGGTAGTAGGAGAAGGAAGGTACAGTCCCTGTAGATGCCTCCCCCACTGAGTTCCGGTCTAAATTGGGTGGCACTTCCCGACCGTTCAAACAGATATCTTATACTTTTCTCGTAGGTCGGATGGTCTGTGTCGAAGAAGAAGAAAATAACAACCATAATGCCGTTTTTAGGTTTGCGAAGCAGCCAGTTCCCAACGATTAAGCGCTCTGTAACGCCTTTACGTTTCATTTCTAACCCAGTAAACTATGGCAAAAAATGCTTGGTTTGGTGTCTACTACCACCTCGTAATGTTTGACCCATCTTTTTTTAATCACCCTGTATAGTTTTGCTAGGAAAGACCTTAAGCATCCTCAAAACTTTGTAAAGAAAGGTCCCAGACTGTACAAATTAGGTTTATCTTCAGTAAAGTGACCCTATCTGATCGAATAAAAGTTATTGCAGCTCGCCTAGAGGATAATTTGGAAAAGTTAGGATAAAAGTATGGAGAGTACGGGTACATTAAATACGTGGAGGGTAGTACTGACCCTATGGATGCCGCCCCTCCACTGGGTTCGGGTTTACATCGAGTGGCACTTACCGGCCGTCCAAACAGATACCTTACACCTGCACTACATCTGACGGTTTGGGTCGAAGAAGAAAACGAGTGTTTCTTTCAGGACACTTTGGCCAGAGGGTGGGGGGAGAAGGAAACATTGGGGGGGCGAGTTTTCTATTTGCCCTATATAAATTCATATTTAAATGCTGCCACATAAATAGAAACTAGGTACCCCCCCCCCCCCCCTTATGAAGGAACACTGGAGGAAATACAGAAAGAAACACTGAAAGAAATACTGAAAGAATCCCTTATTGAGGTTCAAATTCGGAGTATTTCATGTATCATTACTCAACTAAATTATAATTATGCGCAACGACTTTTAAGCTTTTATTCAGCTATTTTCTCTAACCAGCAATGGCACACATTTTATATTTGATTAGCAAATTAATAAAGCTAATTTAATGGGCGACGAAGGATCTTGCTTCGCTGACATACACGGATATTAAAGACAGCGCTTTCTTGCTATGTAAAAACCCTTCTTAAAGAGTAATTAACTCAATAAATTTGTTACAGGATCTGCCAGAAGGCAGTTTGATTGAAAGTAATTACATAAAGGAACATACATATTTTATGAATGGAAGCTATTTGCGGGGAAAATAATCTGGAGTAGAATAATTTGGTGTAAATAATCTTTAATCCATTTGGAAGCGATCTGCCCTGATGAGTATAGAAGTTCATTATGTTAAAAATATCTGATGTAGATAGATAGTAAGTTTTTCTACAGACTTTTATAGTTTTTACTTTCCTTATATACAAAATGTATAAGGAAAGTATTGTGACGGAGTTGAAAATTCGAATTCGAATTTTTGACGGAGAGCACGTTTCAAGCATCCCTGATCACGAATCAGACATTTTTTAAGTGATGTGCGTGTGAAAATGTGCGTGTGCGTGTGTGTGTGTGTGTGTGTGTGTCAGTGAGCCTGTGGAGACGATAACTGACGAACGAATGGACTGATTCGAACGAAATTTGGTACAAAAATCAAAATCCGTAAACACTGGAAGCCTATAGTTTTTATGCGCAATCGAATGTTCAAGCCCCCCTAAATTTTCGAGTGAAATATTGAAAACATCGTTAAAAAATAAAAACAGCTAATAAAGTTGCGCAAATAAACATTTCTTAGGTAATTTTTCATAAAAAAACGATTGACATAAAGTTTAGAAAGCTAACATGAACCGTTCTCGAGATATTGCACATTTTTCAAAAAATTATCAAAAAGTCATAAAATAAAAAAAAATATTTCCTATTGAGAAACATGTTCACATTTCATATGTAATACCATACGATAAATTTAGTGACATCATTCTAGTGGATCTAGCTCGTTCCATTCATGAAAAAATATACTTTGAGTAATACTTTTGTATTTGAACGCCAATAGTCATTTATCTGCTGTAAGAATAACTTATTTCTTTGTCCATAACGCTTGGCGAAATTTTGGCTACGAATTTGGTGGAATGTTGCCAACTTGGTGACTTTTTTAAATGTTGCTAAATTTATAAAAAAACTCGCCAAATGGATATAACTGACGCTAAATCAATGGCGACTCATTGATGATGACGACATGGAAAATGACGACTCATTGACGAAAATTCAATATCTTGGAAAGAATATAAATACCTACTATAAAAATAATCTTTCTTTTTACTGTAAAAGTAGTAAATTCATTGCATCATATAAGGAAAGTCATGTGCCGCCCACATCAGATTTTTTTATTCGTAACTTTTATTTATTGAAATGAGATATATTCTTCTTGCATTTTATTAAATAATAGAAGAAGGTATAGGTGTGTCGTCTGTAGCAGAAAATGAGAACTTCGCACACTTGTAGTAACTTCGTACACTAGTAAAACTTCGTACAATTGTAAAACATGGTACACATCTGTAACGGAAAATCACAACTCGTGTGCTTAAAATGAGCAACGTAGCATCAAAATCAAACTCAGTCTGCAATGATTCAAAGTTGATACCTTTTATTAACACTTTACAACAAAGTTGAAAAGTGTTTATGACTTTGTTCATTCATTCATTCATTCTGTCTGTCTGTCTGTCCATTAGAAGGATAACTGCCGTAAAAATGACTTAATCAAAATGAAATTTTAGTATGTTGTTCAGACGGTCTGTAGGACCTATGGGAATATAAATGAGTAATATCACCCAGTTAGTTTTGGATTGAACTCGGGTTGAAAAAATGAAATACATTGAGCCCTATGGGACCTAATTTTTCAAACAATTTTTAAGCGAATTTAAAATTCACAAATTGCTTCGAAAATTTTAGGTAATATTCAATTTATTCCATAAAATATATAAAAAAATTCAGCGAAATATATTCAGTAGTTTTTTAAATAAAAATTAAAATAATAATAACACCTATTATATGAAGCGATCACGTGACTATGATATGAAAAGATCACATGATGTACTTCAAAATGATATATGGCATTCATCGAGTCTCAAAATCGTGATTTTTAAAATTCTTTTTAATTCATATTGAGTGTTGTTTCCGTCTTAAAACCACTTTATTTTTGCTTAAATTCTGTGCATCTACATACTAAAACAACGCAATTACAATATATTTTAGTTTAAATGCTCATCCAAAGTTGATTATTTCTACAACGAAGCCTATTTCCACCTATGTAAAATGTAAACAGCAAAATATGTAGATTGAGTTGTATTACATTTGCTGTATTTCTTTAACACAAAATCATTTAGTTCATGGAGTCTGCATAGCTGATATGAATGAAACATTCATTGATTTTACAAAGAGAAGGACGATTTTTTTCGATGAAGTTTTACGCATAGAGTTTAATTACTTGTATCTCCATGGTCAGAATTTTTAAATAAAATAAATTATTATAGTATTGTGATGAATGACATGAATGGGAAGTTAATAATGAATGAAATGCTGCTGTTATAGAGAGAGCCAGGCGTGTTATTTTTTCTATGACGTCATTTGAATGAATTTCAATTGTTTTCGATGAAGTTTTCAAATATAATAAGTTATCGTAGTATTATGATAATTCTAATATTATTACCGAGGAATGTATCGCATTTTAGAGATGTTTAAACCAGGCAATTTATATTTCAATGCCGTTATTTAAATGAAGTTCACTTTTTTCGATGAGTGTTTAAGTTTTCAAATATAATGAATTGATGTTGTATTGTGATACGTTTTAAAATATTACCGAGGAATGTATTGCATTTTAGACATGTTTAAATAAAATTGCATTGAAGTTGGAAAGTGTTTCATAATCAATGTTTTAAGCATGATTGATCTTTCTTGTTTAATATTTGAAATAATTTCAGAAAAATCAATACTGATGAAATTGATCCAGTTGTGATATGTTAAAGAAAGGAACTGACTATCTCAAGTGACTAGAGGTGTTCTAAAAAATAAAAACACAAATGGTTGAAACAAAGGACCAGGCTTTTCGGAGTCGAGATAGACATCAGAGAAGTATTCAAATGTATGATACTAGCTGCCTCCAGCTACCACAGAAATGATGCAACTCTGATATCATGTGACAAAGGCTGGGGAACTAAATGGCCCATAAATAGCCGGTATATACATGCTAGGGAACCAAATTTATACGAAAAGTAGTAAGGATAAAAAAAAACTATCTTCAAGCTAAGACAGCGCAGATTTATATTGGCTTTCCTGTATCGATCATGATGAGTGAACGTTTTGGGAATTAATAAGGAGATAATTTGGGAAACCAAGAGAGAGGAACTTCAGTATTCGAAGGGCATAGTAAGTAAATTAAGTGAAATTAATGATTTTGAATGGTCATATATGAAAGAGATCATGTCAATATATTCTTGATAAGAGTGCTATTCAATCCAAATCCACGTCTTGAATCTACACCAGCTAAAAGGTTCTGTGCTTGTGATACATATTTTATTAATTACGATGAGAAAATAATTAAAATCTACAGCGATAACAGGGTAATGGATCAAGGTCATCATATCTTCCGTTCAAGATTTTTGAAATGAAATAATTTCTTATAAAAATAATTTCTTTTATTTAAATTTCAAAACTGACATTTCGCCTTTCAGCAATGTTTAAGTAGAAGTTGTATGCATGCACAAATTTAGAAGGTGGGTAATTGTGTTTGATATTTTTAATCACATTAAATTTAAAATTTAATAGTTATATATGGGACATTGCCGACCCTGTGGCTAAGCGGTCAAGGCAAGCGTTTCCTTGCGCTCGCTTGGCTGACAGGTTGTAAGTTCGAGCCCCACCTGTGTCCTAGGATGTTGTGTTGTTGGGTGCAGTCTGTTCCACCCCCACTGGTGCGCCGGGGCAACGTCATGTGAGGGTTAAATTTGTCACGATTTTGGCCTATGTATATGCGAATGATGGATGTATCAAGTGCCTGTCCATTTATAATAAAATAAAATATATAGGACATTTACTTTGATTAATTAAATACAAAGTTATCACCGCATCTTCAATGCCCCAAAATACTAACTAGATGTTTTACCCTCACACTTTATAATCGTAGATCCGCGACTATCGACAAAGAAAGTTGCAATTCTGTTAATAAACATCCAGTTTTCTATAGGGCAGCTGGGGTTATGTATTCTACAGAATTGTTTGGTCAAATGTTTCTTTCCATTTCACCCCTATTATCAATTCCAAAATCGAATCATGGTGCATTTATATGCTTCTAATGCTATAAATGAATGTTCTCTATATAAATGTTCTCTATGTAAATATTCTCTGCTTATATGCTTCTAATTCTGTAAATAAATATATACTAAAGAAGAAGACGCACACATATATACAAAACAAGAATAACATTAAAGACAGAGAATACAAGATGTATATTGCAATGTTTGCTTAAATGTATGGCGTTTTAGCCTACAATATGTCGACCAACATTTTCAGCAGGCATATTTTATGCAAGCAGCGCTAATCTTATTTAAGAAATGGAATATTCATGTATAGTGCTTTGCAGTATATTTCAAAGGATCTCTCTATATAATTTAAGCTTTCCGCCAGAGTAAAATATCATTCGGAGTGGAGATAAATGCAAATTTAGTTTCTAAAACCATGGGTTGCATTATTGTTTCATTTAACTAGTTTTATACTTTGAAAGTAAAGTTAAAGGATCTTGTATTAATTTCCATAAAAAAAATTCTAATTCTGCCTTTGTCGTGAAAAAATATTATGTTACATAAAATAACCGTTATTATTTTTTAAATACTTCACAAAAGTGGCATCACTGTGATATTCTCCTAGAAAAACCTTCCAAATTTGTCTTTACAGTTAGAGTCAACTTACTTAATCAGAAAATTAAATTATCGGTTATTGACTACACTATTTAGCTTTTGAATTTTAATATTTATTAAGTAGCACTCAAAGATTATAACATACATTTAAAGTAACACGTTATACCAAAAAGCATTTAATCATTTATGAAAGAGACTTAGGAGGAGATGTAAGATTAAGCAATATTTACCGAAATATCAAAAAGGTCAATGCTTGACCCAGTTATTACAATATAGCTGGTACGTACATTATGTGCATTTTAACTGCACTAGAGATCACTGGCTGTGACTTGGGGCATTTAGGGAGCGGATTTGTTCGAATCTGCATCATCCGAAGTTGATTCATGCGGGGGGAGGGAGGGGGCACTATTTTTAAGTTTTCGCCATTCAATATATTTGATGTTTCATCATATTATTTCTTTTTCTGCCTCTCGTCCTCATATCTTAAAGTTCCTTTCTTCTCTTGAGCCTTCCAATCTTCTTGTGCATTCTTTTCGTTTTAGGTAATCTTAATTAATTTTTACTTTAATTCTGAGGAATAAAGTCTTCTTTGCGTTTGATTGGCTTTGTTTTGCTTGATGGTTTATAGCCGGTCCTGATCGGACTCCTCTTTTTTAAATAGATTTTTAATGGTCATGTCCGGAAGCGTGGATTACTCCCATGTAGTCATTGTGATTCTCTAACTTGTTACTGTCATTACAAATTGGTGAATTTATGGGTCGTAAACATTGTTCAAGTGAAATGTCAAATCGGAAGCCTATTTGTCTGAATCTTTTGTTTAGTTTGTTTCGCAACATGGCACATTACATTATGCTTATATTGCTTTATTTGGTCTCACAGGTTTATTTTCTAAAAATATTTTGTTCATGAATATATACTTTTTCTTACCTATGTAACGGACATCTTACATAGGTAAGATACTTAGGTAAGAATACATAGGTAAGATTACCTAGGTAAGATTACTTTCTACAGCCCACAGTAGAAAGTAATTCATCCGTATTGAGTTATCTAAAATACACACTTAAATCAGTCAAAATATCGAAATTCGCATGTTCCGCCATATATACTCCCAAAGGTTTCCTGTTGAAATCACTTTATTTACCACTCTAAAATGTACTCTACATTACCCAGGATTTAAAGGAGGGATTAAATGAATTTCTTCATTCTTTTTTTAAAAAGGCGTAGTCATCCGCTGTTTGGGTACACGTGACTACCCCCTCCCCCCTACGCAGACGAAATACGCCTACAAGTAGCTCTTAAACATGTCCTTGTCCCTTAATACGTTCCCCCATATATACTCCAAAAGTTTTCTGTTAAAATCCCTTTATTTACAGCACTAAAAATGTACTCTACATTACCTAGGATTTAAAGGAGCGATTAAATGAATTTCTTCATTCAATTTTTAAAAAGGCGTAGTCATCCGCTGTTTGGGTACGCGTGACTTACCCCCCCCCCCCCTACGCAGACGAAATACGCCTATAAGTAGCTCTTAAACATGTCCTTGTCCCTTAATACGACGGTATAAAATATTACTTCAATTTCACACAATCAAACAAATAAAAACCTCTTTGTAGCTTCGAATATCGTAATATTAAACATGTTGCTTTTAGAACTTCGTGAAAAATGAATAAAATATAGACCAAAGTATTTAAAAATTCAAACACAAATAAACAAGTAATTTTCAGACACAATTTCACAAATGTATTATCTGTATATAATTCGGGAGATTAAATTACAATCCTTCGGAAGTCACAGCGAAATCACGAAAAACAAAGGATGCTTCTTACTTCCTTTTAAAACCAAAAATAAAAATTTTGTTGTGACGTCCAGACTTCTGAAAGCGTAACGAATTGATGAAACCCAAACACTTAGCAAAGAATACGCTCTTCCAATATTAGGATGGCAAGAAGACAGAGGATTGTTTTCCGCTCCCATATGAAAAGAACATAGAATAACTCCCCTTTTAATACGCGGGAAATGGGGTCTGCTATGGCAGGTTATAAAACGTATCGGAAGTTTCACTGCACATTTAATTAAAATTTAACAAATAACGTCACATAATTTTGCTTATTAGAATTCGAAGATATAGCTCTATATTTATGCCAAAAAATTGGAATTGTGCGAATTTTCAATTTTAAGATACAACAAAAAAAAAATACATGAAATTTCATAAATTACGCATATTTAAGAAATATGAAGGAATTGCATAGATTGAATAGATTCAGTGGATAGTTTGCCGAAAGTTGCAAACGTAATGTAAATAACTTATCTTTTCAGCTTCAAAACTAAAAAGATAAAATCGTTCTTTCCGTTGGTGTAAAGATGGAAAATATGTGATGATATTTTCATTAGCTAAGGAACTGATTTGTGCTAAAATCACTTAAAATAGCGCTTCAATATAGTTAAAAAATTATTGGATTTTTAAAAAATTTCAACTATATGTTTCCTATCGTGATCAGAGCTACCCCTGTACCAAATGTCATATATTTACATTGCTTGATTTTCCGCTACGCGTAACAGAAGCATATACACATACATATTTTTTTATAAAACAATATAATTTGGATTATGGGTAATTTATTGACGTTATTATCGTTTGGTGAATGGCAACAAGCACACGTACAACGCACTCTAGACTGGATGTAACGCGTGTTCGAAGTTAAATGTTTTTCTATGTTATTCGCTTGTTAAAAGGTAGAATGTTACGCTATTTTGGAAAAGCTATTTACGATAATACCATTTTATATATAGTATTTTAATCCGATTTTATAACTTTTAGCTGATTCATTAAAATGTTACGCAAAATAGAAGTACCATATATTCACCGACGATTCTTCGAAAACGCATAATGCAAGTATAACAAGAACTTGCGGCATCCCCAATTACTTTCATAAAGAAGCATAAAGAACACTTAAAGAGAATACTTATACTGCCTTAATGTAATAGAAAATGACAATATCGTAGCAAAAATGATTTCCAGTGGAAGGACTAATTCTTATCTTGCCCATATGTCTCAAATATTTTAGTGCGTTGTAAAAATAGATTATTTTTTTTTTAATATAATTCAAGTTGTAACATCGTCAACATGCTACCGATTCGTGATTTTCAAAGCTGTAACACTTTCAGCGATCATCAAACATCTCATCAATCATTAAACAATATAATTTTGAGTCTTTTTAATGTGATAAATAATAATATCTACAATTTAATCTAAACGTACTCCTTTAAACAACATCTGTGAAATAAAAACAAACATTTTTTTTTTTAATTTATTAACTTTGTTAAATAAAAATTTATTTTCCCTCACTAGTTATAGATATAACATACAGAGGACAAATATGATTATGAGAATTACTTGCCACATTTATGAGGATGCAAGCATACCTAAATAAAACCTCAACGAAATATTTTACATTAATGCAGCTGCCTTTACTTTGAATTCAGCTCCACAACTTCTCGTTTCTGTTACATAAAATTCAAAATCTGATCCTTGAAACTACAACGAAAACTTCTAGCAGAGACATTTTCTCACGATTCATTAAATTGCGTAATTATTTAGAAAATTCTATGTATAAGAAAGGTTTAGAATGTTTATTACTCCGTATGTCGCAAAGCAGCTGCCAGCTTCACAACTTTCCAAATGTGTTTCAAGAGTACATATGTTAAAAGTACATTTAACGGTTACTTAAAATTCCAAAATTACATGGTTATTTCTGCACACAATTATTTCTCCAGGAACTGTTTATACTGAATGTAAATGGAAAATTACTTCTTTCGCTGAAGATATAATAAATGTAATGGCACTAATCATGAACTTATTTCAAAAATGTGTAACTGAGTGTTTCATAGAAAAAGTAAAGTTGGTGTTTATTATACAAGGGTTGTTTCGTGTGACTTCTAAAATGAGAAAAATTGGGGTACCAGAAGATAATAAATTGGTGTAACGTAGGAATCATACTCTTTCTTGTGTGTTTAAGATGTTTTGACAATAAAACTAGGCCAAGAAAGATCAATCTTGCATAAAGCATTGATTATGAAACACTTTCCAACTGCAATGCAATTTTTTTAAACATTTTTAAAATGCGATACATTTAGCGGTGATATTTTAAAAAGTATCACAATACTAAAAAAATCTGATGTGGGCAACACATGACTTTTCTTATATAATGTAATGAATTTACTACTTTATAGCAAAAAAATAGGTTTTTCTTATAGTAGATACTAATATTCTTTCCAAGATATTGAATTTTCGACAATTGGTCGTCATTTTCATTGATTTAGCGTCATTTTTAACCATTTGGCGAGATTTTCGTTAATTTAGCAACATTTAAAAAAGTCGCCAAGTTGGAGATATTCCACCAAATTCGTCGCCAAAACATCGCCAATCGTTATGGACGGAGAAATAAATTATTCTTACAGCAGATAAATGACTATCGGCGTTCAAATACAAAAATATTACTCAAAGAATATTTTTTCTGAATGGAACGAGCTAGATCCACGGGAATGATGTCACCCAATTTATCGCATGGTATTACATATGAAAAGTGAACATGTTTCTCAATAGTAAATATTTTTTTTATTTTATATGATTTTTTGATTATTTTTTTAAAATGTGCAATATCTTGAGAAAGGTTCGTGCTAGCGTTCTAAAATTTATCCCAATCGTTTTCTAATGCAAAATTACATAAGAAATGTCTATTTACGTAACTTTATTAGAGGTTTTGATTTCTTGACGATTTTTTCAAAATTCTGAGCATTCGATTGCGTATAAAAACAATAGGCTTCCAGTGTTTATGGATTGTGATTTTTATACCAAATGTCATTCGAATCGGTCCATTCGTTCGTCAGTTATCGTCTCCACAGGCTCACTGACACACACACACACACACACACACACAGAGAAATCACTTCAAAAATGTTTGATTCGTAATCAGGGATGCTTGAAACGTGCTCTCCCGTCGAAAACTCGAATTCGAATTTTCGACCCCGTCACAATACTTTCCTTATACATTATGTATATAAGAAAAGTAAAAAGTAAAATTGGTGTTTATTACACAAGGGTTGTTTCGTGTGACTTCTAAAATGAGAAGAATTGGGATGCCAGAAGACAATAAATTGGTGTAACGTACGAATCATACTCTTGTGTGTTTAAGGATAATTTTTTTTAAACATTTTTTAAATGCGATACATTTAGCGGTGATATTTTTAAAATTATTACAATACTAAAATAATTTATTATATTTTAAAACTTAGAACTCCATCGAATAAAATAAACTTCATTCAAATGACGTCATCGAAATATAAATCGCCTCACTCTTTATGTAAAAGCATCGAATATTTCAATCATACACTTTTGTCCCATTCCTTTCATTTAACGGGATATTTTTGAAATTATCACAACAGTACAATAATTTATTTTACTTAAAAACTTAAAACCACGGCGGTAAAAGTGCTTTCTAACTCCATGCTTAAATCGTCATCGAAAAATACAATGATATAAAATCATCTGTTTCTCAATGTAAAATCAATGAATATTTCATTCATATCACCTATATTTCGGACTCCAGAGCTAAATAATTTTGCGTTGAAGAAATGCAGCAATTCTTATATAACTCATTTTACATCTTTTGGTGTTTACATTCTGCATACGTTAAAATTAGGCTTCGTTGGAGAAATAATCAAAGTTTGCTGATCATTTAAACTCAAAAATGTTGTAATTGCTTTGGCACACAATATAGATGTACAGAAGATACGCAAAAATATAGCGGTTTTAGGATGGAATCAACATAAAATATAAATTTAAAAGAACTTTAAAAATCTCGATTTTGGCACTGGGAAAAAAGATGGATGCCATATTTTATTTTGAAGTGGGTCACGTGATCTCTTCGTATAATAAAGGTGTCATTATTATTTTAACTATTATTTAAAAAACTACCGCGCGTATTTTGCTCAATTTTTTATATATATTTTATGGGATAATTTGAATAATTCCTAAAATTTTCAAACCAATTTGTGAATTTTAACTTCGCTTAAAAAATGTTTCAAAATTAGGTCCCATAAGGTTCAATCTATTACCCCTTTTCAACCCGGGTTCAATCCAAAGCTAATTGGGTGATATTATTCAATTACATTCCCATATGTCCCACAGACCGTCTGAACAACATGCTAAAATTACATTTTAATAACATCATTTTTATGGCAGTTATCGTGCGATAGACTGTCAGATAGACAGAATGACCAAAGTCATAAACACTTTTCAACTATGTTTGAAAGTGTTAAAAAGTGATTATTTCGGAAAAAAAAAATTCAAATTACCCGGAATAACTGCACGTTTTATAAATCTGTGTGGTGACCAATATGATGTAAGCATAGCATACATTGTAAAGAATCTTGCGCCTACATCTGGGAATCGAATCAGGGATCTTCATACTGACTAGCCGACGCTCAAAAATACCCGTCTAAATCGAAAATCTGGTTTCGTTAGGTTCTGCTTAATGTTCGATACTGTACGTGTTGAAGACTCAAGCCGTCCGACTCATCCAAGGACTTGAGCAACCAAAAGGACGGCTGGGAAAGGATACTGTACGTGTGAAAAAATTTAACTTTTTTGGTTATTGTTGTCGCTTTTGAGGATGATCTGAAAATGCCTTTTATCCTCCGTTTCCTTCACCCCGAGAAAATACGTATCGCTTTGTTAGATTTTTTCGCATACTCTATACTATATGCATGCAAAATATCGGTCCTCTACGTTTCCAGAGGGCTTCTGGAGTGTCTAAAATGATGCAAACACGTTAGGCAATTAGTATATAGATACTGTTACGACGTAACCTCCGGAATCTTTCAGGATACATGAATGAGCCCCAATTTCAAGATAACTAACACATTTATTCACAAGCACAGCGTAAACAGGAACAATATAGAGTAAAACTACACTTAGATGTTACACTAATAATGTTTAGTAAACAACTGATACTATTTACAAAACATTGGTGTACTTCATTTCATAAAACATCCGCTATTCTTCTTAAATCATTGATGAAAATCACAGTTCAATGTAGCTCGTATTACGTCGACTTACCAGAATTGCATGCTACGCAGATAAATACTACCAGAATGGCATGCTATGCAGATGATATAGCAGTCTGGAACACTTGTGAAGATATCGAAAAGTCGGAAATCTCCATTAATCGATCACTAAAAGGTATGGATTGGACGAGAGAATTGAAACTACAGATAAATCCACATAAAACTAACTATACTGTCTTCATTACAGACAGAAACAGAAGAAAATCCTTTAATCCATCCACAACTATGAGCGGCGGTAGGTCGGACGGTCTGGGTCTCAACAACAACAACAACAACTATGAGCGGCTTGCCAATTATCAAAATGGATAACCCAAAATATTTGGGTGCGAATCCAGATGCGGAACTGCGCTTTACCAAACATATAGAAAACTGTTCCCATAGAGTACTTAAGAAATTAAGCATTTTAAAAAGCTTATGTGGCACAAACTGGGGTGCAAACCCGAAAACTTTAAGAACAACCTACACTACACCTGTTAGACCCAGTCTAGAATATGCAACGCCAATATGGGCTCATGCTTCCGAGTCCGCAGTAGAAAAACTGGATAGAATTCAGGCAAGAGCAGCCAAATTAATTATCGGTGCTGTCTCGTCCACCAACAACACAAAAGCAGTGTGGCCTTCAGACACTTGAGCAAAGAAGGAGATATCATACGATTAAGTTCACAAACAAGGCTAATAGTCGAGACACTGAACACATCTCCCGCAGGACCTTTTTGAACTGGAATGGGAAGTCAAGACTCAAAAGGTCATCAACTATGAAATATGACAAGGAAATCAGAGAAAGTCTTGGCCTTGAGCACGAAAAATATGATATAGATCAAGAGCCTATTTTACCATCCTGCATCCCCCAAAACACCTCTATTAATTTGGATCTCGTAGAACTTTGTTCAAAAAAGGAAAAGGAAACTATTGTCAAGGCTAAAGGAATAGAAACAATTAAAACCTATATGGGGTGTGATTTAGTACAGATGTACACCGAGGGATCCTCAGACGAGACTATCCTCAGGGGAGAAGCTGGCATTCACATTACTATGCAAATTGGTAACAAAAGACTCCACAGCTTTGGAGCAGGTAATATTGCTTCCAACTTTACATGCGAACTAAGAGCAATTCATGAGGCCTTGGGCATTTATATTTCTTTCGAAGATGTAGACAGAGCTAGCGGACTTGTAATTTTCAGCGACTCTAGAGCTGCCCTGGAGGCAATACAACATGGACGCTCAGGGCTCTCGCAATGCATTCACAAACACATGGATACAATTAATGAAATGGGAAAGCGTTGCATTCTACAGTGGATGCCTGCACATGTAGGAATTGACGGCAATGAGGCGGCCGATGAATTGGCCAAGGAGGCAAGGAACTTAGATAAAGACACCTCAGGCACCCTCACTCTTGACGATGCTAATGCTATCGCTAGATACAGACTTAGAGTGAAACCGATAGGATTGGACCACCAGGTCTGTGTAATAAATGAGAATAGGGAGATCACCAAGACAATTGCCAGACTAAGAACTAGACACCTAGGTAGTATGAAAATTAATGCGGATGGCACCAGAACCTACAAATACTGTAGAAACTGCCCAGGTGAAGAGCTTACACTGGAACACATATTTGACTGTCCAGCAATTCTTGCGGCTTTGAAATGCATTGGCGAATTCCCTTCCAGAGTAACCTTTATAATGAGAAGATTGTGGATCTCGCTAAGGCAGTAATATCTGCACATGGTTCAATCTGACCTCTTATGGACACGACACCAACCAACCAACCATCACGTCGACTGCTCTCCAACTGAGTGAATACTCCGTATATAGGCTCTCTATGGAAACTTCTGGAAATGAATCATATTTCGTAGAATATTGGTTATTTCGGTGTGTTTCTCGTATATTGGAAAATCGCCAAATTCGCTATAAATTGCAAAATCTGACACCCGTTCGGCATGTGGCAACCCTATTCTCGCGTCATGGGAAAATATGCATGTATGGGTGCTTTTTCTGTCTGGTCTTCGAAAGAGACGAAAGTGAGAGGTGGGGGACTCCACAGAAAAGTTCGTAACAATACCATATGTTGCCTACATGAAATTTGTGACATTTTGTATTTAGCAATTAACAGCTTTTCTACCTTGTGGCCTATTAAAGAACTCAACAGGTACATATTCAACAGGCAATTTAGTCAGAATCAATATCAAATTGAATTTAAGCAAGAAATAGAATGGAACTAGTTGTGGCGCTTATAAGAAACATATTATGATACTTTTTTCGTGTATCTCCATTTCGCAAACAAGCTATCTGTGACAGTTTGCGTATTAAACATACATTTAATATACTCGTGTCACTCATTTAAACTAAGAAATGAAATATTTCATTGTAGCGATTTTCAGTACATTTTAAAATACTATTTTACAGAATTTAATCGCGCCAACAGAGCAAAATATGATTCAAAGTTGATTAAAAGTGTTCTTCATAATACCTCCCAAGACAGGATTTGCATAATTATTTCATTTCTCTCATTCTTGCCTTTCCGAGATAACGTGGAAATTAAACAGAAATTTAAACAATGAATCGTGGTTCCAGAGATTAAAAATCTTAAATATATAAAATACGTTTGCAATTATCAAACAACTAAATGTTTTGTAAGTAATGTTATTAAAACATAAATGATCATTTGATTTAATTAGTACTCAAGCCTGTCGAGAACCAGAAAACTAAGACTGTTAAAAAAAGAAATTGGTTTTATTTTACCTAAAATTGTATGGTGCTTAGTGTCGGAAATAATCGTCATGTTCAAAAACTGGATAAGTTAGGTTATGTTCCATGATCGATAGTATAAGTGTACAAATTTTAGTCTTTATCTCAACGAGGGATTTCTGGTGGATTTTAAAAATGTTTTTAAAAAACCTGATGTGCACAGCACATGACTTTCCTTATATAATGCAATGAATTTACTACTTTTACAGTAAAAAAAAAAAAGAATATTTTTATAGTAGATACTTATATTATTTCCAAGATATTGAATTTTCGTCAATTAGTCTTCATTGTCATTGATTTAGCGTCATTTTTATCCATTTGGCGAGATTATCGTTAATTTGACAACATTTAAAAAGTCGCCAAGTTGGCGTCATTCCTCTAAATTTGTCACCAAAATCTCGCCAACCGTTATGGACGGAGAAATAAGTTATTCTTTTAGAAGGTAAACGACTATTGGCGTTCAAATACAAAAGTATTACTCAAAGTATCTTTTCTCCCGAATGGAACGATCTAGATCCACGAGAATGATGTTACCAAAATCTATCCCATGATATTACATACGAAAAGTATACATGTTTCTGAACAGATATTATTTTCTTTTAATGTATGTAATTTTTTTATAAATGTATTTAAAAAATGTGCAATATCTCGAGAACGGTTCATGCTAGCATTCTAAAGTTTATGTCAATCGTTTTCGAAGGTAAATTTACACAAGAAATGCCTATTTGCATAACTTTATTAAAGGCTTTGATTTTTTGATGATTTTTTCAAAATTTCATTCAAACATTTAGGGCAGTTCTGGTCATTCGATTCTGTTTAAAAATAATAGGCTTTCAGTATTCGCGGATTTTAATTTCTGTACCAAATTTCATTCGGATCGCTTCATTTGTTCGTTAGATATCGTCTCCATACACACACAGGAATCACCTAAAAATGTTCGATTCCTGATCAGTGATGCTCGAAACGTGCTCTCCCGTCGAAAACTCGAATTCAAAATTTCGACACCGTCACAATACTTTCCGTATACATTATAATATGTATAGTATAAGGAAAGTAAAAAAAAAAAAAATCAGTGGTAGCTTCAGTCCGATAACGCAAAAATGGTTTTGGGTGACAAAAATTTTGTAAAATAGAACTACAGAGAAGTTCAAAATGTTTATTCAATATTTTCAGACGTTTTTGTTTCGTTTACAAACTTTCAAAGCACCAGAAATTACTCGCTAACTGTTTATCGCTAGTTAGCACTTTTAGTTCCCCCCCCCGTCCCATTTCATCTGGATACTCCGCCCATAAACTTAGCGTTAAAATATTAAAACATTTTACTAACTTTATTGGCGGTATATAAACTAAACTTATACAATATATCTGACGAGATTTCAGATTGAAGTTAATCTAACTTGTCTGGCGGCACATAAATAGGTATATTTAAATCAGTTCAAACCTCATCATTCAATAAACATTTTTAGAATCGCAAAGTCCATTTAACCTCCTAATATTTTAAACAAAATAAAATATATCGTACTTATGCACTAATATTCCACAAATGGGGGGGGGTGAAAACCGATTGTGCTGCAACAATCCTAACATTTTAAATATTAGGTAGGCAAAAGTACTAAAACATTAATATTGTAACTACTATTTTATGAAACTAACAGCTCAATCCAAATTGCAATCACATACACTTATAAGGCTTTCAAAGAACGACATACTCTTGATTATTATTAATAGCTAGACCTTTTCGTTTTCGGGATTTAAGCAATTTGGAACAATTTTATTTGGTATATTTTGGATTTTATTTGGATATATTGTGGAACATACGTAAACTACCGAAAAGCCCCACTTTTCGATTGGACTTCTGTGTTAAAAGTGTATACTTGAGCCGTAAAATATTTCAAATTAAAACTTGATGTAATTAAACAAATAAATTAAAAAATTAAAAGCAGTGTAAAAAAAATAGTTTCAAAATTTTAAAATCCTAATTGAAAGGAGCACGGGAGTTTTTAAAATTTGAATATTAAGTTAATTAAATGTAGAATACGGAGAAACAATTAAATCAAAGTAACACATTTAAATCACAACATCAAATTTAATATACAGGGTTACAATTACATCACAGGTATATGATTTATCAAACATTCTTCTTCATGCTTTTGACCCAACATTAATATAGATGATTTTTTAACGCTGTACAACATAGTTTAAAAGTGGGTATGACTTTGTTCATTCTGTCTGTCGCACGATAACTACTGCAAAAATGACTTTATCAAAACGAAATTTTACTATGTTGTTTAGACGGTCTGCGGTACATATGGGAATGTAAATGAATAATATCACCCAATTAGTTTTGGATTGAACCCGGATTGAAAAAGTGAAATACATTAAACCCTATGGAACCTAATGTTTCAAATATTTTTTAAGAGAAGTTAAAATTCACAAATTGCTTCGAAAATTATAGATAATAGTCAAATTAGCCCATAAGATATATACAAAATTCCAGTAAAATATGTTCGGTAGTTTTTAAAATAATAATTACACCCATATAATATGAAGAGATCATATGACCCACTTCAAAATAAAATATGGAATCTATCTGTTTCTTCTAGTGTCAAAATTGTGATTTTTAAAGTTCTTTTAAATTTAAATTTAGTGTTGTATCCGTCCTAAAACCGCTTTACTTTGCGTATTTTCTGTGCATATATATTCTGCGCCAACGCAATTACAATATTATTGAGTTTAAATGATCATCTAACTTTCAATATTTCTACAACGAAACCTAATTTTAATGGATGCAGAATGTAAACAAGTGATTGGAAGAGAAGTTGTATAAGAATTGCTACATTTTTTCACGCAAAATTATTTAATTCTAGAGTATGGCTTAAAAGAGTGTGAATGGAATATTCGCAGCTTTTACATAGAGAGTCAGACTATATATATTTGGATGACGTCATTTGAATAAAGTTCATTTTTTCGATGATGTTTTCAAGTAAAAAAATTTTTATAGTTCTATGATAATTACGAAAATATCACCACTGAATGTATAATGTGTAAAATTGCATTAATGTGTAAATTAATGTGTAAAATTGCCTTTCGGTTGGAAAGTGTTTCATAATCAATGCTTTATGCATGATTAATCTTTTTTGTTAAATTTTCATATGCCAAATGTATATAAATAATACTTCAAATATCAAACATTCAACTGCTTTAAAACGTTTCAGTCCGACAAAAGTCAGGCCTATGTATGTATTTCGTTCCACAATGTTCACGACCGCTTTGTGTAAAGTTAGACCTTGTGACTTTTAAGCTGCTATTTCAAAAACGAACCGAAATTGCTTTGGCGTCCAAGTCGGCCATTAAACTTCTAAATTTTTGTTGCCGTAGGAATCTGCATGTAGCCAGTTCCCATAAATTGATCCGGTATAATTATTGAATTTGATCATCATGACCACAGGTAGTTAGTTGATCAGGTGGATTATGATTTTCTTCGTAAGATATATCCAACATAAATTTCCTTCATTAAATTATATCAACAATAGAATCATCAAGTAGATATTTTTTCAATTAAAATTAAATTAATTTAACTAGTTTAGGTTGAATTGAAATAAATTTGAATGAATTGGACGCGATCAACTAATCAACTTGCAGATAAGTGCAGAGGCTTTGATTAGCTGTTGTTTACATGCTATTTATACGAAACGTAGTGATCATGCGCTGTTTTAAAGTGGCCGTTTTCATCGTGATATAGTTATTGGCAATAAAATCGTAATTTAATTATTGGTAATAAAAAAATGTGTCATCTATGTTTTTACTAAATTTTTTTGAACAACCATGTCTAAAAATCTACTACAGATAAAGCTTAGACAATGAATCATATGGATCCAGGATCATATATCGAAGCCTGTTGGTGTTTATTAAGGATTTCCATTTAAAGTATTTTTGTTTAAAAATTTTCATTTTCTTTGAAACATATTTTTTAAGATTTGCTATAAAAAGAGCTTAGATGATAACCGATATAGATTCAGCATTAGAACCATGAAGTTCACTCAATAAGATAGCTCACTAAGGATATCTCCTTCCAATAACTTTTCCACTTTCATTTAAAAAAAATTCTGAAACATCTATTTTTCAGAATTGACTATATATAGAGAGCTTAGATAATGACTAATATGGTTCGATATTAGTCATTATCTAAGTATTCGTATAATTTCCATTATGGATAATTTTATTTTTTGAAATATTGATTTATAATATAACATAAAGATGTAAAATATTATTGTCAGTACTATTTTGCATGGCATTTTCAGCAAATAGCTTATGAAAAGAGTTAAAGTGAAACATTTATGTTTGACAGACGCTTAATGCAATAGTTTGATTTACAGTTACTGCATGCACCGTTAAATTCTTCATCGCAATTTGCCTTCAGCGCACATTAGAACACATTAAATTTATAAACTGCATATCTAAACTATACGAGAATCTTTTGAAACTTATTTAATGTTGATGCATTTAATAAATTTTGTGTATATAAAAGATGCAATGATATTTATTAGGTTGCACATTATAAAGCAGCTGGTGACTTCATAGGCCTCTTATAATGTTTAAAGAATTGAAAATTTGATCGGTCATTTTAATAGTCATTTAAGATTAAAATGTTATAAGTTGATATATAATCATTACTATCAGCGGCGGAACTTGCTCTCACATCACGAAATTATGTGTGTGTGTGTGTGTTCATGTGTGTGTGTAGCATGGGCCCCCCTACAACTTACAATTTCCTAAATAATCATTGGTGGTAATAATTATTTTCCTTATATACATAATGTACAAGGAAAGTATTGTGACGGGGTCGAAAATTAGAATTCAGTTTTCGACGGGAGAGTACGTTTCAAGTATCCCTGATCACGAACCAAACATTTTTGAAGGGATGTCTGTGTGTGTGTGTGTGTGTGTGTGTGTGTGTGTGTGTGTGTGTGTGTCAGTGAGTCTGTGGAGACGATAACTGACGAACGAATGGACCGATTCGAACCGAATTTGGTACAAAAATCACAATCCGTAAACACTGGAAGCCTATTGTTTTTATACGCAATCGAATGTTCAAAACACCCCTTAATTTTTGAATGAAATGTTGAAAAAATTGTCAAAAAATCAAAACCAATAATAAAGTTACGCAAATAGATATTTCTTATGTAATATTTCATTAGAAAACGATTGACATAAATTTTAGAACGCTAACATGAACCGTTCTCGAGATATTGTACATTTTAAAAAAAAATTATCAAAAAGTCATATAAAATAAAAAAAAAATATTTCCTATTGAGAAACATGGATACTTTTCATATGTAATACCATGCGGTAAATTGAGTGACATCATTCTCGTGGATCTAGCTCGTTCCATTCATGAAAAAAGATACTTTGAATAATACTTTAGTATTTGAACGCCAATAGTCATTTATCTGCTGTAAAAATAATTTATTTCTTAGTACATAACGCTTGGCGAGATTTTGGCGACGAATTTGGCGGAATGTCGCCAACTTGGCGACTTTTTTGAAATGTTGCAAATTAACGAAAATCTCGCCTAATGAATAAAAATGACGCTAAATCAATGAAAATGACGACTAATTGTCGGAAATTCAATATCTTGGAAAGAATATTAGTATCTACTATAAAAAAAACCTATTTTTTTTACTGTAAAAGTAGTAAATTCATTACATTATATAAGGAAAGTCATGTGTTGCCCACATCAGATTTTTTTGCAATGCTATTGGTTTTGCAAAAATGTTTTCTTTGGAACTTCGATTTTTGAGGATATACTGCAGACAGAGCTCAGACAAAGACTGATTTGGAAACGAATACTGAGCTGATGAATGGTTCACTAAGGACTTCTTTGTTCTTTTTCCATTCCGGTTGAATAATTGTCATTTTACTTGAAACATAGATTTCTTAAGATTGGGTATAGATAGAGTTTATATGATAACGGATTCGGATTCGGCATCAAATTTTGGAGGAGGTAGGGTAGGTCACTAATCATTTTTTTTTCGCGTACTTTTCCAAGT
Source organism: Amaurobius ferox (assembly GCA_951213105.1). Taxonomy (NCBI): domain Eukaryota; kingdom Metazoa; phylum Arthropoda; class Arachnida; order Araneae; family Amaurobiidae; genus Amaurobius; species Amaurobius ferox. Next base: position 116,328,035 of record OX578144.1, on the reverse strand, counting down.
CCGATTCAAAAAACTTTCTTGAAACATAATTTTCTCGACATTAGCTAAATATTTTTATAGGAAATATTCAGGGACATTAATAGTACTTAAATAACAACTGATATTTATTCAGCATCAAATACCGGATGGGGTTCAAATCAGAGGATTCGCTAAGGATTTCCACTTTTGGCTCTGCAGATGTTTGAATCTTTTCAAATTCGAAATCTACATATTCTTTGAAATCTATCTTCTGAGATAGTACTTAGATAATGACTGGTGAGGATTCAGTATTACATTCTAGAAGAGGATAAGGCATTCACTAATGATTTCTATTTACAAATTATTTTCAACTTCCGGTTCAAAAGATTTCCTTGAAACGTACGTTTCTCAGGATTGGCTATAGAGAGTTTAAATGATGATTGGTATGGATTCAGCATCGAATTCCAGAGCGTAGGGGTTCACTAAGAAATTCCGTTTCAAGAGATGAAACTTCCTGTTTTTTTTTCAAAAAATTTTATGGCTGTACGAAATAAGTATACAAAAGAGAATAAAAATGCTTAATCGTTCTAGCAAAAATAAAGTATACACGCCATCTGCCATCATATGAAAGGCTCCTTTATCAAAGTTTTATTCTACAATTGTTCTTGTCCTCATTCTACAATAGTTCTTGTCCTCATTCTGCTATTGTTTTTGTCTTGTTCTTGGATCCCTCTACAGCTCCACACTATCCATGCTGTCAAACTAATTAAATATTTATATTTGACAATAGTTTGATATAATTTACTAATTGCATTTTGGCATTCCTTAGATCCTTAAAGAAATGATTAAAATACTTTTAAAAAAATAATTGTAAAATATATTGCTAATTGTGTTATTGTGAGTAATTACTGCATAAACAGAACTTGCAATCGCTATAGAACTCATTTACTGAGAATAACTGCCATTTTACTTCAAGAAAATTAGCTCCAATATAACTCATAACTATCTTCTGCAGGTTTATTAGTCTTATTTGAAGTAAGTAAATGGCAACTTTCTTCGAATGGCAGAATCCTAAACATCGAGTAATCTCGTAATTAAAGAAATGTTCGGGGCGGAGTTATCTCTTTGTTGATCACATCGCATTTTATGTTTTATATAAAACCATATGATGTGAAATATAGATAATTGCTATATAAAACAAAATGAAAATTTACTGAATAATTTTCGAGATGCCCTTCAGTTTTCATTGTTTGTAGCTAAATTATTCTCTATATTAAAATAAGATGCCTGTCTGTCTATTGACGTTGAAGCAGAAAATCCAACAGACCCACAGATACAAAATTAGGTGCATTGATAGCCCATGTGAGCTCGATCGTTTTTACTTTCCCTGCAATACATGGTAATGTATAGGGAAAGTATTGGAATCATATCAAAAATTAGCAACTCGAGTTTTCGGCGAAATTACACGTTTCGAGCACCCTAGAACACGAAGACACTATTTTTAGCGTGACGTCTATGTGTGTATGTGTGTGTGTGGGTCTGTCTGTACAATGTATGTATCCACCCTAACTTAAAAACTAACTGACCAAATTCCATGATATTTTATAAGCGAGTTACTTTTGGGTTTCATTGGTGCTGATTAGATTTTGGTGCGATTCGGAATATTAAAATCAACCTGTTTTTTTTTTTTGCAAAATGGCCTGTAAAATTCGAATGCACCCAATCTATCTACGAAACTAATTTGCCAAATTTCACACAATTTGGTAAATAAATCACTTGTAGATTACCCTGGTGCTGATTAGATTTTGGTACGATTAGTAAAGACCTGCCCTTTTTCTTTAAAAAATAAATTGAAGTGATATTAATTGCAGGAAATAACTCGCATAACTATTTGGTTAACGCACTTATTACTTTCCTTATATACATAATGTATAAGGAAAGTATTGTGACGGGGTCGAAAATTCGAATTCGAGTTTTCGACGGGAGAGCACGTTTCAAGCATCCCTGATCACGAATCAAACATTTTTGAAGTGATGTCTGTGTGTGTGTATGTGTGTGTGTGTGTGTGTGTGTGTGTGTGTGTGTGTGTGTGTGTGTGTGTCAGTGAGTCTGTGGAGACGATAACTGACGAACGAATGGCCCGATTCGATCCAAATTTGGTACAAAAATCACAATCCGTAAACACTGGAAGTGTTTTTATACACAATCAAACACACTTGTTTTTATACACAATCGAATGTTAAGAACACCCCTAAATTTTCAAATGAAATTTGGAAAAAATAGTCAAAAAATCAAAACCACTAATAAAGTTAGGCATATAGACATTTCTTATGTAATTTTTCAATAGAAAACGATTGACATAAATTTTAGAACGCTAACATGAACCGTTCTCGAGATATTGCACATTTTTCAAAAAAATTATCAGAAAGTCATATAAAATAAAAAAAAAATATTTCCTCTTGAGAGACATGTTCACTTTTCAGTAATACCATGCGATATATTGGATGACATCATTCTCGTGGATCTAGCTCGTTCCATTCATGAAAAAAGATACTTCGAGTAATACTTTTGTATTTGAACGCCAATATTCATTTATCTGCTGTAAAAATAACTTATTTCTTTGTCCATTATGCTTGGCGAGATTTTGGCGACGAATTTTGGCGGAATGTCGCTAACTTGGCGACTTTTTGAAATGTTGACAAATTAACGAAAATCTCGCCAAATGGATAAAAATGACGCTAAATCAATGAAATGACGACTAATTGTCGAAAATTCAATATCTTGGAAAGAATATTAGTATCTACTATAAGAAAAACCTATTTATTTTACTGTAAAAGTGGTAAATTAATTACGTTATATAAGGAAAGTCATGTATTGCCCACATCAGATTTTTTATAATGTGCTGCGAAGTAAAATTGAGAAAAAAATAAAATAGCACAAGAATGGCTAATCCTAGAGTCTTAATTTCTTCACCTTCAAAAATTACGTATGAAACAAGCATTTAATTGATACATTTGAGCATACGCAGTCTTTTATTTCAGATTTTGAGGTTTTTTGCTGATCAATTCGCAAAAAGAGCAGGTTCTGCCTTTACTAATCGTAACAAAATCTAATCAGCACCAGGGTAATCCACAATTGATTTATTTACCAAATTGTGTGAAATTTGGCCTATTAGTTTCTTAGATAGATTGGGTGCATTCGATTTTTGCAGGCCATTTTGTAAAAAAACAGGTAGGTTTTAAAATTCCGAATCGCACCAAAATCTAATCAGCACCAATGAAACCCATAAGTAACTCGCCTATAAAATATCATGGAATTTGGTCAGTTAGTTTTTAAGTTAGAGTGGATACATATATTGTACAGACAGACCAACACACACACATAGGAATTGACCAGCAAAAAACCTCAAAATCTGAAATAAAAGACTGCGTATGCTCAAATGTATCAATTAAATGCTTGTTTCATGCGTAATTTTTGAAGGTGAAGAGAACAAGACTCTAGGATTAGCCATTCTTCTGATATTTTATTTTTATCTCATTTTTACTTCGCCGCACGTTATAAATAAACGCGTTAACCAAATAGTTATGCGAGTTCGTGTAATTAAACTCACTTCAATTATTACTTTCCTTATATACATAATGTATAAGGAAACTATTGTGACGGGGTCGAAAATTCAAATTCGAGTTTCCGACGGGAGAGCACGTTTCAAGTATCCCTGATCACGAATCAAACATTTAAGTGATGTCTGTGTGTGTGTGTGTGTGTGTGTGTCAGTGAGCCTGCGGAGACGATAACTGACGAACGAATAGACCGATTCGAACCAAATTTTGTACAAAAATCACAATCCGTAAACACTGGAAGCCTATTGCTTTTATACGTAATCGAATGTTCAGAACCCCCCTAAATTTTCGAATAAAATTTTGAAAAAATCGTCAAAAAATCAAAACCTCTAATAAAGTTACGCAAATAGACATTTCTTATGTAATTTTTTATTAGAAAACGATTGACATAAATTTTAGAACGCTAACATGAACCGTTCTAGAGATATTGTACATTTTTCACAAAAATTATTAAAAAATCACATAAAATGAAAAAAAAAATATTTCCTATTGAGAAACATGTTCACTTTTCATATGTAATACCATGCGATAAATTGGGTGACATCATTCTCGTGGATCTAGTTCGTTCCATTCATGAAAAAAATACTTTGAGTAATACTTTTGTATTTGAACGCCAATAGTCATTTATCTGCTGTAAGAACAACTTATTTCTTCGTCCATAACGATTGGCGAGATTTTGGCGGAATGTCGCCAACTTGGCGACTTTTTGAAATGCTGCCAAATTAACGAAAATCTCGCCAAATGGATTAAAATGAGGCTAAATCAATGAAAATGGTGACTAATTGTTGAAAATTCAATATCTTGGAATGAATATTAGTATTTACTATAAGAAAAACCTATTTTTTTACTGTAAAAGTAATGAATTCATTACATTATATAAGGAAAGTCATGTGTTGCCCACATCAGATTTTTTTTAAAGAAATTAAGAGAAAACGAAATTGCCTCTATAAAGAAAGTCATATGTTGCGCACATCAGATTTTTTTAATTCGAATTAATTTTATAGTTATATTTTGAAAAGGATTTTGAGCGAATTCCTCATAAATTGGTTTCTTAGAGGTCTAAATGCGTTTTGAACCGAATTCGTACAGAACAATTCCTAAATATAATTATTACCTTCCATGCAATACACGATAATGCATCGGGAAAGTATTGGAATCGTGGCTAAAATCGGAACTCGAGTTTTCGACAGCTCTACACGTTTTGAGACCTTTACAACACGAAAGCACTATTTTTAGCGTGGCGTCTGTATGTGTGTCTGTGTATGTGTGTCTGTCTGTCTGTGCAGATATTGTATCCACTCTAATTGAAAAACTAATTGAACGAATTCCATCAAATTTGGTGGGAAAGTCCCTTGTGCGTGACCCTGGTGCTGATTAGGTAGGATTCGGGATAAAAGTATTTGCCTTTTTTTGCAAAATGACCAGTAAAATTTGCCTGTAACCACTCTAGTTGAAAAACAAATAGGCCAAATTTCACAACATTTGGTAGATAAGTCACTTGTACGTCAACCGGGTGCTGATTGCATTTTGGTACTATTAAAAAAGAACCTGTCCTTTTTGCGATATGGCCGTCAAAATTCGTGAAGTTTAAAAATAAAAGACTACGTATACTCAAATATATCAATTAAATGCTTATTTTGTACGTAATTTTTGACGACGAATATAATAAGACCAACCTTGTTACTGTATGTTTAGTTATTCTCGAGATATTTTAGTTTTGTCGCATTTTCGCCAAGTCACCTTTGAAAATAATTCCAGTTAGAAATGAAAACGAAAGTTGAATTAAAAGTGCAAATTCAGTGTTATTTTCTGCAATTAAACTCAATTTAATGAATTAAAGAGAACGAATTTAAGAAATAAAGAGAACGTGAATGTGGGTCAGCATTGAAAGTTATATGCTGCCCAGATAAGATTTTTTTATACATCGAAATATGTATTTAAAATAATCAAAATACAAGTTGGGGAATTGAAGTTTCACACTGTTTTAATCTTCGTTAATAAAGAGTGATCCTTTAGCATTATTTTTTATCACAACTTTCCCTGCAATACGTGATAATGCATAGGGGAAGTGTTGGAATCGTGTCGAAAATTGTTACTCGAGTTTTCGACGGATCTCCACGTTTTGGACAGTCTATAGCGCGAACAACTGTTATAGTGTGCTTATGTTTGTCTGTGTGTCTGTCTGTATAATGTATGTATCAACTCCAGCTGAAAACTAATTGAACAAATATCACAAAATTATGTAGAAAAGTAACCTGTAGGTGACCTTGCTGCTGATTAGATTTTGGTAGGACTTGAAAAAAGAGAACCTGTAATTTTTGGATGGAATATAAAGGTGAAAATAAAGATCTGGGAAAATAAAGGTCAGATTTCCCACACGAAACGACCTACACGAAAACACTCACTGTTAAAAACATTGTTACTTTCCTTATATACATAATGTATAAGGAAAGTATTGTGACGGGATCGAAAATTCGAATTCGAGTTTTCTACGGGAGAGCACGTTTCAAGTATCCCTGATCACGAATCAAACATTTTTGAGGTGATGCCTGTGTGTGTGCGCGCGCGTGTGTGTGTGTGGGTGTGTCAGTGAGTCTCTGGAGACGACGATATCTCACGAGCGAATGGAGCGATTCAAATGAAATTTGGTACAAAAATCACAATCCGTGAATACTGGAAGCCTATTGTTTTTAAACGTAATCGAATGTTCAGAAACCCCCTAAATTTGCGAGTGAAATTTTGTAAAAAATCATCAAAACATCAAAACCTTTAATATAATTACGCAAATAGACATTTTTATGTAATGCTTCCTTAGAAAACGATTGACATAAATTTAGAACGCTAGCACGATCCGTTCTCGAGATATTGCACATTTCTCAAATAAATCTATCAAAATATCTCATAAATATAAAAAATATATTAACTGTTGAGAAACATGTTCACTTTTCATATGTGATATCCTGCGAGAAATTTGGTGACATCATTCTTGTGGATCTAGCTCGTTCCATTCATGAAAAAATATACTTTGAGTAATAGTATTTAAACGCCAATATTCATTTATCTGGTATAAGAATATCTTATTTCTCCGTCCTTAACGCTTGGCGAGATTTTGGCGGAGAATTTGGCCGAATGTCGCCAACTTGGTGACTTTTTAAATGTTACCAAAACTAACGATAATCTCGCCAAATAGATAAAAATGACGCTAAATCAATGAAAATTATGACTAATTGAAGAAAATTCAACATCTTAGAAAGGATATAAATATCTAATATAAGAATAACATTTTTTTTAAACTGTAAAAGTAGTAAATTCATTGCATTATGTATGGAAAGTCATGTGTTGCCCACATCAGATTTTTTTAAATTATGCCTATCAAATAGCTCCCTAAAAATATCTATAACCAAAGACACAACTTAATGAGGAAGCGTCACCTATCTTATCGGTCACGCCACGCCACTGTCGAGTACTTTGATTACCCTAAATACGAATTTTCAAAATTTTCAATTTTTCACATACTCGCGAATTTGAGACGGATTGAATAACATCCAAACCCAGATTGTAGTTACAGTGGAAGTGTTCGATAATTTTGATATATCACCAAATCGTTAGTTAGTCAGGTCAGTGCATATAATATAGATGTATTTGATTTTATTTTAAGAAGGGTGTCATGGATCTGTTATTGCTGATACGACCTAGGATCGACCAATTCTATGACCTAGGATCTTTTATATCATTTGTTTTCTCAACACATTAAAGTAGTAGTAGTTTTTTTCTCAGCACATTAAAGTAGTAGTAGTTGTTTTGTCAATATATTTAAGTTGCAGTAGTTATTTTTTCAACACATTAAAGTATTTGTAGTTGAATTCTCAAAACATTAAAGTATTTGTAGTTGAATTCTCAAAACATTAAAGTATTAATAGTTGTTTTCGCAGCACATTAAAATAGTTGTAGTTTATTTTTTAACACATTAAAATAGCAGTAGTAGTTGCTTTCTCAACACATTAAAGGAGTTACTAATACATAAATTTTTAAATTTTTGTATGTTAGTGATTACATAATTTCAGGTCATTATGCGCATGGAATATCTATTAATCAACACGGCAAGAATTTAGTTTTCTGTCGCCCCCCAATTAGAAGAAAATAGTCTTGGCTGATGTTTTATTACAAATTATTAAACGATGATACTAATTCTCATACTTGATTAATTAATTATTAAAATATTTTAATATGCGAACTTTGTCGCTTATTGAGGATGTTATCAATATTGTTAATTGTTTATTTAGATTTGCTCGAAATATAAGTTAATTGGGTACTTCGTAATAGTTTTACATGTTTTCATCCGGAAAATCGCCAAATGCACAATTCAACGTTAAAAACACTATACCGTGAATATTATACATAATTTTTGGACTGTACAAGGAGTAAATTCATTGCATTATACAAGGAAAGTCATATGCTGGCTACATCAGATTTGTCATACATATTATACTGATATTGATGCTTTTAGGACTTAACCAACTAATTTTTAAAATGTCGGTCTTAATGGATTTGAAATTTTTACAGCTTAGTATGTTGATCTTTTACATTCTGTTAAATTTGTACATAGTAGTTATTGCAATTAGATTCCATTTGTTCTATTTACTTGAAAGTAGTAATTGAAATAAAACAAAATTGATATATTTACAACCAAAAATGTGAAAATATTATACTTAAATAATATGAAAGAATAGATTATTTTTCGGAAAAATAATGTGAAATAAATTACTGGCTAATGCAATATAGCCACAGGCGAAGTGGTTAGTTAATTGTACGCTATAGAATTTGGATTACATTACGATCCGACATTATGCATTATATTTACAAACTATGAGTGTGTCTGTGACAGCATTCCCATGGGTTTGTATGATGACAATTTATTAGATATATCAATACGGCATGAATTAGTGTAAGCCTTACCAAAGGCAAAAGTGCCTTTAACTTAATCTAGTTACTTTAATTTACGTGATAATAGTCAGCTTTAAGATATTTTAAACACAATGTATGTTGTAAAGTCATAACTCGTTGTAGAACTCTAACTAATCAAAAGTTGCAACTTTTTTGAATAACTCAAACATTTAAACCTACTCAAGCATTTAAACTCAACATTTAAACCTACTCAAACATTTAAACTCAACATTTAAACCTACTCAAACATTTAAGCTCAACATTTAAACCTACTTAAACCTTTAAACTCAACATTTAAACCTACTCAAACATTTAAACTCAACATTCAAACCTCCTCAAACATTTAAATTCAACATTTAAACCTACTCAAATATTTAATTCTACTGGACTCAAACATTTAAACCTACTGAAAGGCAAACAATAAAACAAACTAAATGCCAGGGGTTTGCACAGAAAGAAATTAAAATTAAATTAACAAATATATTAACGTAAACGACTGGCCATCTTGCCTGAACAACATAAAATCAGAGTTTTACAAGGTGTAATATGGAACAACTAGCAGAAACTACATTTAAATGTAACTACTCCATAGTGGTGCGAATTGAAACCTAAATTGAAAACATAATTACTATCGCAGCGCGTTTTAATCAGTCAAATTTTAATTAGTCAAATTTTAGCACAATATTCATAATGATAATATAATATAAAATTGAAAAATTATAATGAAATCTTTTAAATTCTCAAATTTAAAAAAACCAATAGATTAAATCCTCTTAGTTTTCAGACAGCTGTTTTTCATCGAATCAAAATGCCTTCGATTTATTCAAAAGACTTGATCTCGAATATTATCTGCAACGGCAAATGATAAATAGATTAGATAAGGCGAAATGGCAGAAAATTTTCAATTTTTGGCTTTAGAAGTGTGAAACTTTTAAACTGATTTGTATTGAAAAGGGAAAAAAATCACCGAGGTGTATTGTCCTGTTACGTCAAGAATCTTTGTAGTAAATTTCGCCGCTGTCCGGAGCTTCAATTTTGCAGTACAGCCGACATACACAAACACGTCCATTTATTTATAAGATATACTATGTATTTGGAGGTATCTCGGAATTTCACTTGCAATAGGCTTCCAGTATTCACGGATTGTAGTTTTTGTATCAAATTTCCTTAGATTCGCTCCGTTCGTTCATGAGATAGCGTCTCTCCGCTTTTGAGATATTAGAAGTCTAACTTTTTCAGATGGAGAGTGAAATTTTTCGAAATATTTAAGCCAATCCCACAAATCTTGTAATACATATTGGAATCAATTACAAAAGTAAGTAATGTTATTACGAAGTCTAAAAATTTAGAAGCTCTAATACGTTTAGTCCCAAATTGGAATTTATAAATCAGTAGAGAAAGACATCGGATTTTCTGCAGCAAACTGAATTTCTAAAGAATGCAATGAACTGCAATATCATAATACCTTTACTAAAATTTGTCCACACAGCAGAATTGTTTATATATCTCCTTCTCTTAAGCAAAAGCGCTGCATTAAGCATACCATAAAGTAATATCTGCACTTAGAGATAATCTCTTTTGATGATACTCTATTGCTACATTACTTTCCAAGACAACGATTCCACATATATCTGCTAACAATTCATTCCATCCTGGGAACTGAGATATAGTGCATATTTTTACTCTTCGTCGAAAATATTGCGCATTTATTCGTAAATAAATATCAAAATTAATTCTATACATCTTATATTGCTAAACACAGTATACAAAGAACATAGTGTTAAAGAAAACATTGTGATGTTTTCTAACACATATTAAACACGTAGAATTTGGGACTTTTTACTGAGGACCGAGATATAGTAATTATTTTTGCTTTCCGTTGATATTATTGCTAGCTTATTCCCAAGAAAATATCAAAATTAATTCAATACATCTTATACTGTTAAAAACAGTATTCAAAGGTAACAGTTATGGAAAACATTAAGTTTAAAGACACATATTAAACAAGTAGAATTTGGAATATCAGATGAAAAATATAATTTGTTTACTACATAACTTTGGAAATAAATCCACATCAAAGTCAAGAAATGTAATGTAGATAACACATAACTCCCCCTACATAATGCAATGCATGTACTTCTTTCAAGATGATGTATAAGATCCTCGAACCAATGTTTTTAACATTGAATTGCACATTTAGCACATTTTCGGTTGACAACATGTGAAATTAAATTGACAATTATCCATATTAATAGCATCGACAATACGTAATACAGTCTATATATTAAAATATTTTAATAATTAATTCATCAATTTGGCATCATTTTCATTAACAATTTCATTAACAATAACATCATTTCTTTGACAATTTTTTCATCAAATGTTTTCATCAATATTTTTATCGAATGAAAAATTGCATTAAAAATGTTCATTTACGAAACATTAATGAGAGTTCTGATTTTTTTTAACGATTGTTTCAAATTTTTTTCGAAAATTGGAGGATTTTCCGAACATTCGATTGCGTATAAAATCAATAGAGTTCCAGTTTTCACTGATTTTAATATTTGTACCAAATTTCGTACGATATGGCCCATTAGTTCCTGATATGTCAAAAAAGGGTAGTATGTTCGAGCAGAAATTCTCAAAGCCTATGACTTTTCATTCGGCACAACTGTACATTAAAATGCTACGCAAAAAAGAAATTGAGGCAGAATCTTTGGAGGCATCTAAGGGAAAGTCATGGAGCGTCCTCAGCAAGAACATTTCAGTCATTCCAAAGATTCCTCGACGAGAAGCAGTTGCCAGGTTTAGACATCTGAGTGGTCATGAATATCTCAGTGCTCATCGTCATCGAATTGGACTTGCTGCTTCCCGGGATTGTATTTTATGTGACCTAGGACAGTTTATGTCTGGAAAACATTTGGACGAATACCCTGTACTAATGACTTTTAACTCAGTCATTGAGAAATACTGGAGGGTTTGCTGTCTAATAGCCTAATGGCCAAACGACCGGCATTTGTAAACAACAGTTCCTGATATATATCAGCCAAAGTCAAACACACACACACACACACACACACAGAGAGAGAGAGAGATAGATAGAGAGAGAGAGAGAGAGAGAGAGAGAAAGAGAGAGAGAGAGAAAGAGAGAGAGAGAGATATCATCTCTAAAACGTTCGAATCGATTTCGGAGGTGCGTGAAGGCTCGGAAATTAGCTATTCTTCTTTATCAACATTCATAACGCAGACTTCGTATGTCTAATAAAGTACTGAACAAAATCTAAAAGAACTGGCATGCATCTGGCGCTGCTAACGGATAAGGAAGAGCTTCTCTTAAAATCTCCTAAAGAAACTCTTCCGTTTTGATTGATAGACTTGTACGATAGATGTATGTCAGTCGTACTACTGAGACAATCCAACCTACCCGTAGATGTAAGGAACATCTGTTTGGATGGCCGCGAATGAATCACCCAATTTTACAGAACCCAATATGGGTGGCAACTACAGAAACCATACCATCCCTCCTTTAATCCATCAAATCTCATATGAACTTTCAGACATATAAATGTATATCGCCCATAGTTCGTGTAGACATGGAACAGTTTGGTGCGGCGTTGAGGATTGAACACGAGACTACTGTGAGAGACACTCCCGAAATAACCATTGAGCTATCTCGTCTCAGAGGCATCTCAATCGTCTCAGTATTCATGAAATACTCCATTTATACTCTATGAATACATCATGAATTCTCCATCGGTTGGAAAGCTCTGAAGAAAAATCGGCTGTGAAATTAAATAGCGACAAAATGCTCTTGTGCACAAGGCGCACGTTACTACGTAACATTAATAAATATTTCTCAACATTGTGTTTACAAGCAAATAACAGGCTATATTCGTTCAAAATTTAGTTACAGTTGGTTGGGTAGTTTAGAAGATATTGACGTGTTGAGAAAACAGTGTTTACCCATATTGAACACGATTTGGGGAAAAAAATTAAGCATTGCTTATTGATACGAGTAGCAGCTTAATTATGTTCCAAACTTAGGATAATTGAATTGAGTAATTTCAGTGAAGAATAAGTTACTTCCCTTTGGCGACAGGCTGACTGATAAACCGACTGGCAGACCTCAAACGAAATTCTAAAAAGTATTTTTCATAATCAATCGGAGCCTTTGAATACGTATATATTTAAAAATTATATATATATTCTTTCTTTGCGAAAACAATTCTTCCTTTTATCGAAGATAGTAAATATAAATTTCTAATGACTTTAAATGTAAATAATTATATACGTGAATATAAATATGACGAAAAACTCTTATATTACTTCAAGAATTATAACTTCTAAGGCAATCTTTCACATGTAATTATAAAAATAATAATTTTATTTTAAATAATAAATTCGAAATGAAAAGTAAGCATGAGAATTTAATATTTCTTGATTTCAAATTCTAAATTTTCCGTGCTTACTTTGATTTAATATCCAAGAGATCAAACACGATTAAATTCTCTCTTTGTGGACGACAAGCTATTTAAATAATTTCACCGCAAAAGAGATGAAAAAAAAATTGACAGCCATTTTCAATAAGGCTTTTTCGAAAAATTGAGATGGTCTCTAAGATTTTTTTATATAGAACACGTAAACTTAATTTTTTGTGGAGCTTTTAAGGGCGGTAGTAGAGAGTAAAGAAATAATTATTTTTAAGGAAATAATCGATTGGGAAAGTTAAAATATTTGATATGCAAAACACATGATCCGTTACATTCTCTACAATGTAACACATTTTGATATTGTGTTTTGATATTCACAGAAACTAAATTATTTTTAAAGCTACTTTTTGTAAATTACCTTTTATTAAACTATTTAAAAATTAGTGTTTTTAAAGATTATTTTTACTAGCTAATTTTAGTAAAATGACTTCTATAACGCTTTTTTAAAGCTTTTTCAACTAGCTAATTTCTGTAAAATATCTTCTATAGCGCGTTTTAAAGCTGATTTTTTTTAACTAGCTAATTTTTGTAAGATAGCTTCTATAATGCTTTTTTAAAGCTAATTTTTAGAGCTGGCTTTTTAAAGTTTTTACAATTCACTTTTAAAGATAATTTTCGGCTAAGTTTTAAGAGCTTGATTTTTTATAGTTTTTTAAAAGATTTACACTGCTAATTTATTAAAGCTAATTTTTAGTTAAATTTAATCAAAAGCTAGTTTTAGAAAGCTAATAAGTATTTCGTTAAAATCAATAAAACGATTGTTGTCGCCAACTTAAATAAATGTACCAAATTTAATAACATTTCCCTGATACTTTTAAGAGCTAAACCGATCTCTGCTCACAAGAATGACATTTATAACATCTGTGGAATGGTAACCTATACAATAAAAACCTATACAATATTATGATAAAAACCTGTACAATATTGTAAATATATAAAAGTACTTACACAATATGCGTTAGTCTGATGCAGAGAGCTTTTTTATTTGAGATTTTCCATCTTTGATTAAAGTAGTACAATATCTTGAAAACGACTCGTAACAATGTACTATAAATGTTGTTTCGTTTTTCAATAACAAAACAAATTATAAAAATCTGATGTGGGAAACACGTGACTTTCCTTATATAATGCAATGAATGTACTACTTTTACAAATGAAAAAAAGGTATTCTTACAGTGGGTACTTATATTCTTTCCATAATATTGAATTTTCTTCAATGAGTCGTCATTTTCATTGATTTAGCGTCATTTTTATCCATTTGGCGAGATTTTTGTTAATTTGACAACAATTAAAAATGCCGCCAAGTTGACAACATTCCGCCAAATTCGTCGCCGAAATCTCGCCAAGCGTTATGGACGGAGAAATAAGTTATTTTTACAGCAGATAAATGACTATTGGCGTTCAATTACAAAAGTATTACTCAAAGTATCTTTTTTCATGAATGGAACGAGCTAGATCCATAAGAATGATGTCACCCAATTTATCGCATGGTATTACATATAAAAAGTGAACATGTTTCTCAATAGGAAATATTTTTTTTATTTTATATAAATTTTTGATAATTTTTTGGAAAAATGTGCAATATCTTGAGAACGGTTCATGTTAGCGTTTTAAAATTTATGTCAATCGTTTTCTAATGAAAAATTACATAAGAAATGTTTATTTGCGTAACTTTATTAGCAGTTTTGATTTTTTGACGATTTTTTTTAAAATTTCACTCAAAAATTTAGGGGAGTGAACATTCAGTCGGTTCTGAACATTCGATTGCGTATAAAAACAATGGGCTTCCAGTGTTTACGGATTGTAATTTTTGTATCAAATTTCGTTCGAATCGGTCTATTCGTTCATCAGTTATCGTCTCCACAGACTCATTAACACACACACACACACACACACACTTTCACACACACACACACACACGTTCACACACACACACATACTTTCACACATACACACACACACACACACGCAGACATCATCCCAAAAATGTTTGATTCGTGATCAGGGGTGCTTGAAACGTGCTCTCCCGTCAAAAACTCGAATTCGAATTTTCGACCCCGCCACAATACTTTTCTTATACATTATGTATATAAGGAAAGTAAAAATCATAATTTAACATGTTTTAACTCAATTATCATTTATATTGTAGGGTCTTGAAGCGTTATCAGTTGAAATTCTCGTACTAAATTGTTTTTCAAGCTTTAAATTTCGTTGAAATATAATACGCTTACTAACTCACAGTTAGAACAACTGGCACATGGACATATTTGTGATAAATTATTGATTTGTATTAAGAGTTTCGTAAATCGAGTAAGTCCACCAAAATTTAGAATTATGCTTTTGATCCCATTACCATCCATTGCTTTCTTTAAGAAGTAATAGAAAGTTGTACTGTTTATAAATAGTTATGGCTGAATAACTGTCTGCTTTTTTAACACTTTACAACAAAGTTGAAAAGTGTTTATGACTTTGTTCATTCATTCTGTCTGTCTGTCTGTCTGTCTGTCCGTTAGCACGATAACTGCCGTAAAAATGACTTAATCAAAATGAAATTTTAGTATGTTGTTCAGACGGTCTGTAGAACATATGGGAATATAAATGAATAATATCACCCAATTAGTTTTGGATTGAACCCGGGTCGAAAAAATGAAATACATTGAGCCCTATGGGACCTAATTTTTCAAACATTTTTTAAGCGGATTTAAAATTCACAAATTGCTTCGAAAATTTTAGATAATATTCAAATTGTTCCATAAAATATATAAAAAAATTCAGCGAAATATATTCAGTAGTTTTTTAAATAAGAATTAAAATAATAATTACACCTCTTATATGAAACGATCACGTGACCATGATATGAAACGATCACATGACCCACTTAAAAATGATATATGGCATCCATCTTGTTTCAAAATCGTGATTTTTTTAAGTTCTTTTTAATTCATATTGAGTGTTGTATCCGTCCTAAAACTACTTTATTTTTGCTTAAATTCTGTGCATCTACATACTGAAACAACGTAATGACAATATATTTGAGTTTAAATGCTCATCTAAATTTGATTATTTCTACAACTAAGCCTATTTTTCACCTATGTAAAATGTAAACAGCAAAATATGTAGAATGAGTTGTATTAGAATTCCTGTATTTTTTTAACACAAAATAATTTAGTCCATGGAGTCTGCATGGCTGATATGAATGAAATATTAATTGATTTTATAAAGAGAAGGACGATTTTCTACGATGAAGTTTTAAGCATAGAGTTTAATTATTTGTAGCTTCAAGGTCTTAAAAAATGTTTAAATAAAATAAATTATTATAGTATTGTGATGAATGAAATGAATGGGAGAAAGTCATGAATGAAATCCTGTTTTTATAGAGAGATCCAGGCGTGGTATTTTTTCTATGACGTCATTTGAATTAATTTCAGTTGTTTTCGATGAAGTTTTCAAATATAATAAATTATCGTAGTATTATGATAATTCTAAAACTATTACCGAGGAATGTATAACATTTTAGAGATGTTTAAACCAGGCAATTCATATTTCAATGCCGTCATTTGAATGAAGTTCATTTTTTTCGATGAAGGTTTATGTTTTCAAATATAATAAATTAATGCAGTATTGTGAGAAGTTTCAAAATATTACCGAGGAATGTATTGCATTTTAGACTTGTTTAAATAAAATTGCATTGAAGTTGGAAAATGTTTCATAATCAATGCTTTAAGCATGATTGATCTTTCTTGTTCTAAGCAAGCGTTTGTTAAATTGTTCTTAGGTTTCCGGGAATTTGGTGTGAACTTCGGTATAATTTTAATCACGGGGTTTGCAACATACACACAAGGCGATGGCGGATATTAGTTGTAATACATATTAATTCTAAAATAAAGTTCTTCTACATGAAATTTCTCGAAGGATGTTCGAAAGGAATACAAACTCAACGGTTGCTCGTAGAAGTTAAGTGAAATATGACGACAAAGAAAGATCAATCGTGCATAAAGCATTGAATATGAAACACTTTCCAACTGAAATGCAATTTTATTTAAACATCTCTGAAATTCGATTTATTCAGCGTTGATATATTTTAAATTATCACAGTAAAACAGTCATATATTATATTTGAAAACTTAAAACTTTATCGGAGAAAATGAATTTTATTCAAATGACGTCATCAAAATATTAATCGTCTGGCTCTCTATGTAAATGCAATGAATATTTCATTCATATCACTTTTGTTCCAGACTTCAGAGCTAAATCGTTTTGCGTGAAAAAAATTCAGCAATTCTTATACAACTCATCTTACAATCACTTGTTTACATTCTGCAATCATTAAAATTAGGCCTCGTTGTAGAAATAATCAAAGTTTGATAATCATTTAAGCTCAAAAATATTGTAATTGCGTTGGCACAGAATATAGATGCACAGAAAATACGCAAAAATAAAGCAGTTTTAGGGCGGATTCAACAATAAATATAAATGCAAAAGAACTTTAAAATTAACTATTTCTACACTGGAAAAAAAAGATGAATGCCATATTTTATTTTGAAGTGGGTCACATGATATCTTCATATAATATGGATGTAATTATTATTTTAATTTTTATCTGAAAAACTACCGAACATAGTTTGCTGAAATTTTTTATATATTTTATAGGATAATTTGAACATTTCTTAAAATTTTCGAAGCAATTTATGAATTTTAACTTCGCTTAAAAAATGTTCGAAAAATTAGGTCTCATAGGGTTCAATGTATTTCACTTTTTCCGCAGAACGTCTAATCAACATACTAAAATTTCATTTTGATAAAGTCATTTTTACGGCAGTTATCGTACGGACGGACAGACAGGCAAACAGACAGAACGAACAAAGTCATAAACACTTTTCAACTATGTTGGAAAGTGTTAAACAACCAAAAGAGGAGGATTTAGCTATGATCGGTGAATCTCCTGGAAACTATATTTTCAGTAAAATCCAAAATTGAATTTTTATAAGCCCTCTTTCTCTCCATAACAAATTGGCAATTAATTATATTTTTGTAGTGCTCAATTAGGACAAAAATAATTTTTCTTGGTATCATTTGGTGAAGAAATTCGAAGATGTATTAAGCATTGACCTCCACTTTTTCTGAACTGCAAATGTGTAAAGATTACTTCCTATAACAGTAAATAAGGAACGAATCAACAAATGCATTTAACAAAAAAACCACCAATTAAATTTATTACCATTTAACTTATTTATTCCTGCTTCCTTGCAATAGAACGGAATATACTTAATAACAAAAATTGGACAATCTCAGTGAATGTTTCATCAAAAGCTACAGGGTAAATATCTTTGGAGATAATTAAGCATAGAGAACATCTTACTAATTGACATTTTACTAATTGATTAGAAGACAGTACAGAATTAAATTTTGTATTTTTATAATACTATACTTTAATTATAGTTAATTATTAGCTAAATTATCCTTTGTCTGCGGGTTATGTTTCATGGTTCACTTGACTTCTACGACCAACATATTCTTTTCAAACACTCTTCAAAAAACAACCTTTATATCTTAGAACTATCTCTTTTTAAATTTCCCATAGGTGGAAGACAAGTTATTTGAATAATTTCGCCGCAAAATTATTAAAAATATTTTGACAGTCATTTTCAATAAGACTTCTAAGGAAGATTATAGACTACTCGGTGGCTTTTTAATAAAAAGGGACGTAAAATAGAATTTTTTTGTCTGCTTTTCAGGAATGAAAGTGTAAAGTAAAATAAAAAGAACATGATCGATTTTATTCACTTTATTAAAATAGAATGTTTTGAATATTGGCAGCTGGTTTATAGTTGATTTCAAAATCGAATTTTCGATTATATGCTGACTTGAGTATATATTTTTTTCACTTCTTTCAAATTCTGTATGAATGAATTATTTGCAAAAATTTATAGAATAATGTTGAAATTGTTCGACTTCTTATACTTCTATAATAAGCAAGACGTTTAACGGATAAACATTGGGATTTTCTTAAATAATAGAAGTTTCTATATTTGGTAGATGTGATTAGAAATTTGGTTCAAATTTTAAGAACAATCCATTGAGCTGCTATATTTGCGTCCTCACAACTATTATTATAAATAAAAAGTATACTTTTTCAATTACCTGTTATTGCCCTGCTTTTAAACTCATTGAAAGAAAAATAAAATGTTTATACATTTAAACAATTATGATTGTGTTATATCCGGATTATATGGCCTTGTTAGCCAATATGGTGAAATATCGGCATCTTGGCGATTGTTGCGAATTTTGGAAAGTTTAAGAATTGAAGTTTGAAGTGACACTTTTAGAGAAATTTTGTTGTACTTTTAAATAATATATTATAAAAAAAAACTAAAAATAAAACACTGGGGTGCCCATCAAAGAATTGTATTTGGACATTAACAGAATTTTAACGAACAATAGAAGTGATAAAATAGACATGACAAATATGCGAATGATTACATCCAATTCATTTGACAATTTTGATTTAACCTTTCCTCATTTTCATATATGCCATTTCTATAATATATCTTCTAGTGTTACTTAAAATCCTACTTGTGGTGAATAAACGTTAAATTAGGTTTCAGTTTTTAAATAATCTTTGTGGATTAAATAATTAATCTTATTTAAAATAGTCGTGAGTCGTAATATTTGTACATTGCTATCGTGGCCTCAAAACCCACCATCACCCCTTTGCACGAGTTCCTTAACATAATCATTAAATCAAAACACCACACATTAAATATGGTACCTCTTAGTCTCACACTGCTATTGTTCAAATATAATTATTTTATGCGCGCTATACGGTTTAATGTAATACGATTTCATGCACACGATGGCTAAATTTTTTTTTTTAAGTTTAGGGCATTTTATTAAAACCATGTAAGTTAAAAATGTCTTTACAATATTTTATATTATCCTTTTCAGTTTTTTGCGTTTTTGTAATCAATTTTTCACCAGATATCCAATCAAACCATTTTTAAATATTTTATTGAATTCGTCATGGTTGTCTGTCTGGATGTCGGTTTAAACTTCTTTGATGATATTTTTAACATATTTTTCTAAGTCCTAAAGATATTTTGTACACAATTTTGTCCATTAGAAAATTTTAAGCTGTTAAAATTTTGTGAATCCCCGAAAAAAAGAGTACCGGCATTTTTTGACGAAATTGCCCGCGAAAAATCCCTTTCGATTTATATAATAGTTTTGTTGTAAGAGAGTTAAAAGGAGTTCTAATGCAGTCTTATATATATATATATATATATATATAGCATAGTAAACATATAAAAATAAAATTATTTCACAGTTATCCAATTTTTCTCCAGAAGTTGGCGCAATGCAGCACATTCTCCTAAAGTAACATACAAGATTCATATGAAAAAGAGGGGAAATGACCAAATGCAAGGCATAAAATGGTAGAGGGGGATGGCGACCCCTCTTTCCCGTTTAAAAGACTGCTTTTATGCCCGGGCAACACTCACGGTACCAATGCCATGCAGAAGCCATACTTCCGTTAATGTGTCAAATCAAAAACACTCGAAAAAGTGCAAAGAAAACAAATAGGAATCGACCAGGATCACAAGGGAAAGAATGGAAATGCAGCAAATGCCCCTGTCGGTTACGATGGAGTGCATCATATATAACAGAAGTCCACGCATGCGCTATTCGTTATTTTCACTTTCATCGTTCTATACTTCTGCCATATCCTTTAAGTAAGCATTTTCTCCCTTTTTTGTATTAAATAGGGAATTATAATAACATTTCAGGAAACCAATTGGATAATTCCGTTTTATTGCCTCCTTCATAATATTCCTATTATGCATGATGCAATCAGACTTGAAAGTATTAATGCGTTGATTTCTTTTGAGGTGACCAATGACGACATTTCTGAAAATGTTTTTGGTCAAATTGGACCTCCAATCAATAATGCGGTTGATTTTTATATTGAAATTGTTTCTCTTGTCATATAAGATGGTATAAGTACCATATCTACTGTCATGTTTTAGTGTGATATCTAGAAAATCAACACTATCTTCCTCCTTACTTATATTCTCAATCAATTCCAGTTCTTTTGGATAAAAAGTAAAATCAAATTGGGGTGTATTCTTATATTGCCCAATAAGGACATCGTCAACGAAACGAAAATATGGCATTTCATGTAATATATGAGTGCCATTTTCAAATTTACACAAGTATAGATCGGCGAGCAGGGATGAACATCCCCCTCCCATCGGAATACCCTTAACCTGTTTAAAATAGTTGGTGCCATCAAATAAGATGTTTTCAAACAACACAATGCGAATCAAGTCCTCGTATTTTCTGAATGTAATATGCTCTTTTAAGTCATATATTTCATGTAGTTCCTTCAAAATTTCATATAGATTTTCCAGATTGATGTTGTTGAATAAATCACGGAAATCGTAACTTTTGAAACGTATATCCCTGCTATAAAATGGAAGTCGGTTGATGACATCGTAACTATTATTTATCATTACTGTTCCTTGTTTCTTGAGTATAATCATAACATTTTTAAGTATAGTTAAAAGTTTTTCATTTGCAATTGTTAAATAGGATCCACATCCCACTGTCACCGGCCGGAACTTGACTGGATTTTTATGAAGTTTTGGTATGAGTACCAAATATGGAAAGTTAACTGCTTTAAGTTCGATACCAATGCTTTGATACAGAGTTTTAATTTTATTTACCAGACATGTTCCATTTTGTTGTAAAGGGGAGTACATTTGTTTATCAAGATAACTATTTTTTAAAGTATCAACGTAGTATTTTCTGCATGTGAAAGCGTAATTTGATACAACTTTATCCGTATAAGTTATAACATATTTATCTTCATATTTATTGACTGCATTTTGAAGAGAAGGATAATACGTTTTTTTACACAATGTTTTGTAGTGGAGATTGAACATTTTGATAAGGTTGTATTGCCATTCTTTGAAGGCTTGTATTGGCATGCTGTATTTTACGGCGAGTTTATATGTAAATTTCTTCAAATCTTGTTCAAAGTCCTTTTTAATATTTGTGAAATCTTGTATACGAAATTTCGTACCAAGTTGAAGCATAGATTTTAACTTGTGATTATTCAATAGATCCAGGTTTCCAGTGATAAAGTGCGCATGATGGGTATCTATATAAGGGCTGTTTTTACAATTACACTCTTCACTTTTATATACATTGATGTTTCTACTTATGCGGTTATAATTAAATATTTTTCTACCATTGGTTTGCACAAATTTATAAATCAGTTTTACTTCTATGTTAGGTATTGGTAAGAGATGTGCCAAGTTTTTTATATATGTCTTGATTGGTAAACCATCATAATTTTTATTTTTGTAGGTTGTAACAAAAGGCTCTGTTGTAGTAGTTTTCTTCTGTGGAGAGGATTTCAATACTATGTTTAATGTACTGTCTTTTAGTTTAAGTAAATCCATCATTATAGCATAGTTTGTACATGCATTTTCATTATTATTAACAGTTAGTTGTTTTTCGAGTTGATACACTTTCAAATAACACCAGATGCGTTGAATATAACGTTTTCTTATACTAAATATAAGATTTTTGATCCAGCCGGGTTTTATTATTATTCCTGCACACACTGTTTTCATGAACGTTTCGATCTTTTCAAGAGTTTCTTTATAACTGAAATTTTTCCTTTTTCTTGTTCCCCTTTGCCATCTCTTTTTTATAGCAGGATGGATATCTTGTAATACAGGGTTACGTTTTTCATTTTTACAAGATTCCAAATTATAATTGTCATTAAATATGATCGTATTGAGTCCATACGGAAAAGCTGTTCCATATTGTTGGATGTGTGTATTTTCCCACCAAAGTCTTTCTGACAGTTTGGGTACAACATCGATGATTGTAACAATAATTTGTGAAAAATCATGGTTTCTATAATGACGGAGTTCCAAATTGGTGATAGTTGCATCAGTGAGAAGAGATTTGCCAATTTGACTTCGATGTAAGTTGATTCGCAAATGCAAACGATTTTTGGTTTGGCCGATATATTTGGCTTGGCATGTTTGGCAAGTAATACAGTAGATGACATTATAGGTTTTGCAGAATGTACCATAACTGGGATCTTGAGTAGATATTTGGTGAGGGTCTGCCACTGGGCAGAGTTTACATCGATGAGATTGGCATTTTTTAAACTTGAAATTACGTATTCTATTAAAATAATGACGATATGAATATTTAAAAAAGGGTGATCCATTTAGATTAAGGATCGAGTCGGTAGAACAATGAGAAACATTACAGACGCTATTTATATTTGTCACAGAGTTTGCAATAGCATGTTGCACAGGCTTGAAATATTTCTTTATGTTAGGCATCATATATAAAGCATGAGGGTAACTGGTTATCGAATAGTAATACTGGTTATCGAATAGAGGGTAACTGGTTATAAATACTATGTTGATACTTTAAAAAATAGTTATCTTGACAAACAAATGTACTCCCCTTTACAACAAAATGGAAATTGTTTGGAAAATAAAATTAAAGCTCTGTATAAACGCATTGGTATCGAACTTAAAGCAGTTAACTTTCCATATCTGGTACTCATACCAAAACTTCATAAAAATCCAGTCAAGTTCCGGCCAGTGACAGTGGGATATGGATCCTATTTAACAATTGCAAATAAAATTTTTTTAACTATACTTAAAAATGTTATGATTATACTCAAGAAACAAGGAACAGTAATGATAAATAATAGTTACGATGTCATCAACCGACTTCAATTTTATAACAAGGATATATGTTTCAAAAGTTACGACTTCCGTGATTTATTCAACAACATTAATCTGGAAAATCTATATGAAATTTTGAAGGAACTACATGAAATATATGACTTAAAAGAGCATATTACATTCAGAAAATACAAGGACATGATTCGCATTGTGTTGTTTGAAAACATCTTATTAGATGGCACCAACTATTTTCAACAGGTTAACGGTATTCCCATAGTAGGGGGATGTTCATCCCTGCTCGCCGATATATACTTGTGTAAATTTGAAAATGACACTCATATATTACATGAAATGCCATATTTTTATTATGTTGGCGATGTCCTTATTGGACAATATAAGAATACACCCCAATTTGATTTTACTTTTTATCCAAAAGAACTGGAATTGATTGAGAATATAAGTAAGAAGGAAGATAGTGTTGATTTTCTAGATATCACACTAAAACATGACAGTAGATATGGTACTTATACCATCTTATATGACAAGAGAAACAATTTCAATATAAAAATCAGCCGCATTATTGATTGGAGGTCCAATTTGACCAAAAACATTTTCAGAAATGTCGTCATTGGTCACCTCAAAAGAAATCAACGCATTAATACTTTCAAGTCTGATTGCATCATGCATAATAGGAATATTATGAAGGAGGCAATAAAACGGAATTATCCAATTGGTTTCCTGAAATGTTATTATAATTCCCTATTTAATACAAAAAAGGGAGAAAATGCTTACTTAAAGGATATGGCAGAAGTATAGAACGATGAAAGTGAAAATAACGAATAGCGCATGCGTGGACTTCTGTTATATATGATGCACTCCATCGTAACCGACAGGGGCATTTGCTGCATTTCCATTCTTTCCTTTGTGATCCTGGTCGATTCCTATTTGTTTTCTTTGCACTTTTTCGAGTGTTTTTGATTTGACACATTAACGGAAGTATGGCTTCTGCATGGCATTGGTACCGTGAGTGTTGCCCGGGCATAAAAGCAGTCTTTTAAACGGGAAAGAGGGGTCGCCATCCCCCTCTACCATTTTATGCCTTGCATTTGGTCATTTCCCTTCTTTTTCATATGAATCTTATATATATATATATATATATATATATACCGGGTGGTCAGAATTAAAACAGCCCTGCTCTGAGCTCTCTATTCATCGAACTACTTACTCAGTGTAAAGGCTCCAAAATTGTTGAACCTACTATTCAAGACATGGGGAAAGGGATTACGCGAAAAAAAAATAGTTCCAGAAACACCGATAGGTGGCGCTGTACAACAGACAATATGCTGAAAAGACACAAAATAATCGCAAAAAAACAAACACATGCGATATGGAATTTTTTCTTTTTAATTTCTTTTGCTGATATGAAAAAAAGTGAAGAAACAACAGTCATTGTACCTGCAATTTCGCACTGTAAGCACAAAAATTTGCATAAACCCTTGGTTTGAAGCTACTATGTTCTGGGCATAAAACTGGGGAATTTTCATTCTTATCAGTGATGGCTGTCACACTGCCAGAAAGTGCTTTGCTTGCGAAGCTGTTTTATGAAAACAAAGGACATGTTGCAGCTGCACTTCGAGAGTTTCGTCGACATAAGAATTTGCGCAAAGGACCATTACTTCCACAAGCTCTCAGGAGAATGATCGCTCGATTCGAGAAAACTAGACATCTTGGAGTTCAGCCGGGTCGAGGATGCAAATCGACCCGTTCAGATGTCGTTGACGATGTTGCCACCGCTATTGTTGAACAATCAATGGATAACGTTATAGGCTGTAGTAGTGCACCTGGAGTGTCAGGACAATTGGGTGTTCCCTACAGCACAGTGCGGAACGTACTGAGAAACATTGTGCATTTTTTCCTGTACAAAATTAGTCACAATCACCACTTGCTGACCATCGACAGGGAGAAGCAACTGACCTTTGTATTGACATTTCTGGCTAGAGTTGCAGTGGATGCATCGTGGCCATGGCAGATTCTATGGAGCGATGAAGCGCATTTCCATCTAAGTGGAATAGTCCACACCCATAACTCTCGCATTTGGGCCACGGAAAACCCTCGTACCTTCCAACAGATTCCACTTCACTCACCGAACGTTACAGTCTGGTGTGGATTCACAGCCACATTCATTCTTGGACCTTTCTGTTTCGAAGAGGCTACTCCCAATGGCCCTGTGACATGCACCGTGACGGCCAGGAAGTACAAAATTATGCTCGAAAATTTTGTTGTACCCCAACTGCAACAGCACCAATGTTGATTCAATTACCTTTATGCAAGATGGAGCGCCTCCACACATTGGACTCTGTGTACAGCAGTTTCTTCGACAACATTTTACTAATGGTAGAGTAATTAGTCGTGGGTTTCCGACAACCTGGCCATCTTGTTCTCCAGATCTTAATCCCTGTGATTTTTGGTTGTGGGGATACTTAAAAAATCTTGTTTATCGAGGACGTCAGGTAACCTTGGCAGATTTGAAAGACAGTATCACTCTGCATGTGAGAAGCATCTCAATCGACTAATTACGATCCGCAGTTGAACAAGCTGTCCACAGACTGCAGATTTTACATCTTGAAGAAGGGAACCATGTTGAGCAGCATTCCCTGCATGGATAAGGTCCTTGTGATATGAATGGTTGGTACGTTCGAATAAAATGTGTTACAAATGTGTATTTTGTGTCTTTTCAGCATATTTTCTGTTGTACAGCGCCACCTATCGGTGTTTCTGTAACTAATTTTTTTTTCGCGTAATCCCTTTCCCCATGTCTTGAATAGTAGGTTCAACAATTTTGGAGCCTTTACACTGAGTAGTTCGATGTATAGAGAGCTCAGAGTAGGGGTGTTTTAATTCTGACCACCCGGTATATATATATATATATATATATATATATATATATAATCCAATTGTTGTAAGATAATTAAAAAAAAGTCTAATAAGCGCTTGTCCTTATGGCAGTATATATACCGCTATATTTCGTTCATTTTTTATCTATTTGTTTATGAAATTTAAACAGAACATTGTTGAAGTATTTTCCTTAGAGAAAATAGAAAACACAGAATTTTCTCGACATACCTAGGTATATGGTATATGCTCTTTTAATGAACATTATACATCTTTTTATAATATATTTTGCCAATTCTCTATAATGCTGAGTTAGAGATGTAATTTGTAACCAAACTACATATTTTTAGAATTTTCGTTTAGAAAATCATGTATATTTTGTGACATTTCCTTTGTGAAAATTTTACAATATATTTCAGTCCCATAAGCAGATGTTCTAAATACGACGTGATTACATCCAATAGGGTTTGAATTAGCTGTTGATTTTGTAATTCATTTTTCTATTGACTTCATATGTCAGAAAGCAGGTGGGACACGAAAGCTCTAAATATGCCAGTAACGGCTAGTGTTTTATTAGTTTGCTAAACGTGTTTCATAATTCGAAACAGTGCATACAGAAAGAGAACATGTTTGGTCATTTTGAAATTAAGTGGAAGTTTGACAACCAACATTTCTTGAAAAAAAATTAAAGATTTATTATTTATTTTATATTTTTGTGTTCCTGATAAGTCAATGAAGTTGTACAAACCTCGAACAGAGGTCAAGAAAGCATTTTATCTCAACTTATATTTTATATCAATAAAGATTAGTATCACCTCCATGTCGCAATATTGACATGGAGGTGAAATATTTAGGGAATAATTTTAAAAATTCATAATCACCATTGTCCTGCTACTTGAATAACGTAAAAGTACACAACTTAGAGCAATTTATAAAGATAATTATCTATTATTTTGAAAACTGGCATAATGAATGAGGCCATGGAGGTGACTTTATAAAAATGGAGAGTACTTTTATATAAGTACTTTGAATTAAAACTTAATAATAGTTTATCTTTTAAAATATATATCTAGCCAACAAAATGTTTAACTGTAACTTTATTTCACTGTAAAGGTTCTCGACTTAGCAGCCTTTTAGGGTATTTTTATGGAATTATAAGAATTTTCCATAAGGGGGACTATAGTTCTAGGCACTGAAATTTACAAGTCCACAAGAAAATGATTTTTATTACTTTTCAACCTTTTCTTCAAAATATGAAGAAAGCAATGTTTCTTAATTAACTTCGATTGTTTTAATTACTGTTTTCTCTTATATTTTTGAATAAACAGCTACAATATTATACGAAAACAATCGTGGGGACATACTATGGAGATGACATCCAGCACGTTTTGAAAAAAATTTAAACAATAAAACCACACAATTATCCTAAAATTCAGTTAAAAATAACAATTTGATGCTCCTCAATCGTTCAAATGAATATTTGATTACTTATTTAAATAAAGTTTTGAAAAAATTGCCAGGGACACAAATCTTCACTTAATTTAAGAATGTCCCATCTATCGCTCTAACATATTTTATGCAATTTAATAATCTAATATAGAGAAATTCCTAAAAGAATCAACGGTCACCCCATATTAGTTTATGTCTTTAATCCGAAATTTGAATAGCGATTTTATTTGAAAGACAAACTGAAAGAAGATGAAATAAAAAGATATAATAGGCTCTTAAAAATATATTATGGCTGCCATGTTCTGATGAATAAGCAAAAATACCATTTGTCTTTGAGCAAAAATGAACAAAAACGCCATTTGATGTATTATACCGGATAGGTATGTTATTGATTAACATTAAACATAATGAATCAAAAGGGGATATCATTAAATACAGTTTCATTGTACTTGATTAGGGTTGGTATAACGATTCTTATATCGGTAATCATATGGATAATCTATACATCATATAGTTGTTGAAACTAAACGATGAAACAAATGTACACAATAGTCCCGGATGAAACAAAAAGACACAATAGGCTTTTCAAAAAATATATATGCCTCTGTTCTGATGAATGAGCAAAAATGTCCTTTGCCTTTGGTGCAATTTGGAATCTGGCATTTGCTGGCAGCGTTTGGGCTGAGATGGATTTACTATTCCGTGTCGGTATATTATTGATCATCAGTAAACCTAATGAATCAAAAGGGGATATCATTAAATCAATCATTGACAATTTATTTTTTCACTGATTGTTTCATTGTACTTGATTTAGTATAGCGGTAATTAAATGGATAATTTATGCATTAAATATCGTTGTTTTAACTATAAATTAATTATCTGAATTGAGAGCCTCCGCTAGACTTTCTCATATATTCATAATCCAAATTGTTTTGGTTTACTTTAAACATTATCAACATCAAGATACAAACAAATATTTTATATTACTGTACTTTCTCAAGTAATTAATGTGAAACATTTTGTAAAAATTTTTAAAAAAGTATATTTTTAAAAGTTGGAAGCAGGGTCATCATCGATATATGAGAAAAATTTTGCTAATACTTTGCTTGTACCTTTTACAATAGAATGTAATGTAAACTATCATCATTAACTACACTGTAGAAAAGCTTGCATCCAACTGTCTTGTAGGAAACAAAAATTCTGCTACCCAAACAGAAAATAGAAAGTTTTCTCATTACATCAGAAATTTTATAGGAAAAGATTTTTGCTCGATATTTCCAGATCTAGAATTAGCTGGTTTTGATGATTTTGACTTTCTTTTGTTTCTTTTATGCACACGAAAACTACTTTTACCAGATGCACTAGCAGGGAAAGTATTCCACGCTGAAAAATAACAGAAGAAATTTATGAAGGAGTTTTCATATGGTGGCAATTGGTGTATACATTTAATTTTTGACGCAAAACTGTTAACAATCTTTATTCTCTTTTGCTTACTTATTTTGTATAGTCATACAATTTTTTGGAAAAACCGGAAATGCCATCTCTAAAACCAAAAATAGGTATCCATGGAAGTCAACCTTTTTATCCCTTCGGGAATATAAATTTAATTTATTATACTATTTTTTAGGCTCTATCCTTTAAGCTCTATCTATCTATACAAGAACTTTGACTAGACATTTCAGGAAAAAATATTGTGGACCGGGAGTAGAAAAAAATCTAACAGATGAAGTCCTTAGTAGATTCTACCTCCTTTATAATTTGATGATGAATCCATATCAGTCTTCATCTAAGCTATATATATAGCAGATGCTAAGAAATACATGTTTCAAAGAAAATGCAAATTTTTGAATCGACGTTATATCGCCAGACCCGGAGAAGAAGAAGATAGCCTTTATACCAATAAAAAGGCTATCTTCTACCAATTGGTAGCCTTTTTACCAATAAAAAGGCTACCAATAACAAGGCTATCTCATTTTTCTGAAGATAGCCTTTTTCAGAATTTAATGCCGATTTCAAAATGTGGTGCTTCATGCGCTGCTTGATTTATTGTGTGATTAAATTTTCGAGCTTGTTTATTTATTTCTCTAAAAATTGAAATACTGAGCAGGGGAAACAAAATTTTAGTTATTTTATGTTGATGCGCAATTTCGAGCCATTTTTCCACATATCAGTTCTTTAGTGATTGAAAATATTATCATAGTGTTTTCATCTTGACATCATCGGAAAGATCAAAGAACCATATTTTTAATGAGCTTTAAAACGAATCTGTAGGAAAATTATCGGAAATTGTGACGTTATAACATTGATCTCATTGTTTCTTGATCTTCTGAGGTATACAGAGCGAATACTTTTGTGAATATGTGTTTCAATTTCTTTGTTTATTTTATGCTGATGCACAATTTCGAGCCATTTTTCCACATATCGGATCTTTAGCGATCGAAAATATTATCATAGAGTTTTCATCTTGATATCATCGTAAAAATCAAAGAACTATTTTTCAATGAGCTTTAAACCGAATCTGTAGGATATTTTTTGCTGGGTTAATGAAAAGCACTGTGTTTTATTTTTAATTAGCTGTTTTGTTAGCTGCTTTGTTACTTCGATGTGAGGTGTTCTGAATGTAATGTTGATGGTTTAAGTGAAAACAAAAATGAATTGAAACATGTGTTCTAACTAGAAATAAGCTGAGCTTTGAATGGACTAGCCATATGAAGTATGCGAATTGTGAAATATTTCACATTCAAACATTATTTAACAAACAATTATGAAATTAGAAGTTTAAAAATTAATTTCAATATTTTAGAATCCCAATATGAAAGAACGAATAGGTTTTTTAGAATTGGGAAATTAAATTAAAAAAATTAGAATACAGGAAAACAATGAAATCAGAGAAACACTTTTTCAGTATGGTAAAACACGTCTAAAATATTTCAAATATCTTTTCCTATCAAAGACTTTTGAAAAATATCTTTATTTAAACACCATTTTGACATACAGGAAAATATTTTAATTCCTTAATAATCGTCTGTCAATTCCTTAATATTGCCACTGATGATAGACATTATGATGACTGAAATCGCTATGACATTTTAATTGCTACTGATTATGGACATTATGATGTCTGATAAGCTATGGCACTGTAATTGCTACTGATGATGGACATTATGATGTCCGAAACCGCTATGGCACTTTCCTGTGCGTCATTTTCCTGTGAAGCATTTTCCTGTGCGTCAAGTGATGTTTCAAGATGGTGTTTAAATACAGTTTACAAATAATTGCAATCTTTGATAGAAAGAGATATTAAAAGCAACATATTTAAATCGCAGAAACGTATTTAATATACAGGAACACGTTTAACTCACAATGCATACAAGTGCACACGCTGTGATTAGCTTTTTTAAAGTTGCTGTTTGCTTGTTATTTGTAGAAAACATATCAGTGAGCATGCGTAGTTTAAAAACAGACGTTTGACTCTGTTACATTTTAATAATTAAAGTTGTGGTTCTGCAAATCTGCGTGAAATTTCAGGTGTTTAAGAAAAATTTCATCTTTCTACCTATTGCAGTTTTTGAGTAATAGGGATAAAAATATTCAGATAAATGTGGATTTCGCTTCATTAGGAAGGGAGAATGGACTTTGCTTTGCTCTTCTATAATTATACAGCATGTTTATCTATGTCTTTGGAAATCTATAATTTTTATTTCCCTAAAATAATGTGGTTGCAGTTAGATTATAATATTACTTTCCTTATATACATAATATATAAGGAAAGTATTGTGACTGGGTGGAAAATTCGAATTCGAGTTTTCGACGGGAGACCACGTTTCAAGCATCCCTGACCACGAATCGAACATTTTTGAAGTGATATCTGTGTGTGAAAGTATGTATGTGTGTGTGTGTATGTGTGTGTTTGTGTGTGTGTGTGTTTGTGTGTGTGTGTGTTTGTGTGTGTGTGTGTTTGTGTGTGTGTGTATGTGTATGTGTATGTGTTTGTGTGCGTGTGTGTGTGTCAGCGAGACAGTGAAGACGATAACTGACGAACGAATGGACCGATTCGAACGAAATTTGGTACAAAAATTACAATCCGTAAACACTGTAAGCCTGTTGCTTATATACGCAATCGAATGTTCAGAACCACCTCAATTTTCGAATGAAATTTTGAAAAAATCGTCAAAATATTAAATCCTCAAATAAAGTTACGCAAATAGACAGTTCTTATGTAATTTTTTATTAGGAAACAATTTACATAAATTTTAAAACGCTAACATGAACCGTTCTTGAGATATTGCACATTTTTCAAAAAAATTATCAAAAAATCATATAAAATAAAAAAAATATTTCCTATTGAGAAACATGTTCACTTTTTATATGTAAAACCATGCGATAAATTGGGTGACATCATTCTCGTGGATCTACCTCGTTCTATTCATGATAAAAGATACTATGAGTAATACTTTTGTATTTGAACGCCAATAGTCATTTATCTGCTGTAAGAATAACTTATTTTTCCGTCGATAATGCTTGGCGAGATTTTGGCGACGAATTTGGTGGAATGTCACCAACTTGGCGACTTTTTAAATATTGCTAAATTAACGATAAACTCGCCAAATGGATAAAAATAATCAATCTAAGTCAATGAAAATGATGTCTCATTGACGAGAATTCAATATCTCGGAAATAATATAAATATCTACTATAAAAATAATCTATTTTTTTACTGTAAAAGTAGTAAATTCATTGCATTATATAAGGAAAGTCATGTGCTGCCCACATCAGAATTTTTTGATATGTGAATTTGTTCATTTTTTTAATTTACATTTTATAACTTACTTCCGTGTTATAAATTTATTTAACACGAAATATAAATTTTTATATATATTTTTTAAATTATAGAAATTTATATTCCGTGTTTTAAAAATATATTCATTATTATCCTATGCAAAAACATTACATCGTCCAATACGCATTCTTAAAATATTTCATGCTAATTTTTTCTCCTTCAATTTAACTAAATTAAGGATTTCTGTGTTTTTATTCCAATAATGGTGGTGAAAGAAAGTAGGAAAAGAACAAGATTCAGTCCCATAGTATTAGATTCTTTGAGGCAAAAATATTGAAAGTCAAATGGTGTTAATTAGAAAATTAGAACGCGAAATATTCGAGCTGTCACGTTTTTGCATTCGACTGTAACGTAAGAAAATTGAATTAACTCGCTTAATTACATCTTAATGAACTTTCTCAGATTAGTAATAAATATAAAAATACCATCTTTAAGACTAACTTTCAAACTTTACTTTAAATTTCTTTAAATGGTTCCAAGTAACATTTTCCAATTAGTTTTTTTCACGCTAGTCTTCTATAAATATTAGGAATATTTTACAACAATCATTCTTCATTTGTACTTCAGAAAAAAAATAAAAAATCTTTCTTAATTCATTAAAAATTTTGCTTGTGGGAAAACAGTTGTTTGATTAATGGTGGATAAAGATTAATTGGAGTTAAGGGATGCAAAAAGCTAATTTACTATGAAGTAATTAATATTTTTATTAAATGAATTTGGTTTCAATTTTTTTCTGATAGTTATGAATTTTGATTTTCTGTTGTAAAATCCAGCTGTTAAAGAAAAATGTTGTGCTTTAAATTAATAGAATATTAAAATAATATTTACTGATAAGTTCATTAATTATGACAGCAGTATAGACTAATAATGACAATATCTTAAGAGATGGAAAGATATACAAGACATATGCATTCAGTCAGACAATTTGAAATGTAATAAAACTATTAAAACTCTATTTGGAACAACATTCAGCACTAAATCAATAGTTTCAATCGATTTCGAAGGCAAAAGACAGCTTTCTTCGTCAGGGCAAACAAGACGCTTAATTTTCACCCATTTAAACAAAATCGAACATTGCCGTTTGAACAGGGTGTTTGTCCTCAACTGCCACAGAAGAAAACAGTGAAGTATAAATTATGGAGAGAAGAATGAGTAGTAATAAACTATGAATGAACAGTAAAGTATCAAAGAGAAAAATGAATATTCAATAAAAATGTTAACAACATATGTTCATTGAGTAAAACTTCGAACATAAGGATTCTACTAAATTGAGAAAGGCAACCAACCGGTTTCAAAAGTTACAGGAGTCGTTCAATACATATGTAAAAACGATATGCGAAAATTAGACAAGAGATTTTCCAAGCAGAAGAGAAGAAAATATAATTATTGTTAATAAAAGAGTTTGACTAAGAAACAATTGAGACAAAGTCCAATTCAAAAGTGAAGTTAGGAGTAAAAGTGACCTTAGCTTCCGTAAAATTAAGAACATGATTAGAGTCCCAAGAATGTTCAGCAATTGAAGACTTAGATACTTCTTGTTTAGTAATATGTCTCGTTCCTTAATACTAAATTTAAGAGCTATTTTTGTTTGACCAACGTAACCAAGACCGCATTCGCATAGAATGTGATAAACACAACAGCGATTCAAGACAAGAATAGGGTCTTCAAGAAAAGGGAAATCAATTTTGCTAAGAAGTTTAAAGACACACCTAAAATATAAATCTGAAAGAATATAAGCGAACTTATTCCTACCATATAAGTAAAAAATGTAAAAGTATAGAATTGCGCCACCAAAATTCGTGACGAGGTTAAAAACCAATTTTGGCTTGTTAAATTTACACAACGACTTGACAATAATAGTGCGATTCTAGCTTCTAAAAACAATCAAAGATTTCAGATAGTCAATCTTACAAAAATCAAAACACAAAATTAAGGCACAGCAAAGATAAGTGCTCAGCAGGATGATTAGAATCAGCATGAGGAAACATAGAAACAGAGGAAAGCTTACTGAAAACAAAAGTTGAAAATGTGGAATCATTTTTCGTAACAATAACATCTAGAAATGTTTTATTTTTTCATTCCTGTTCATGAATAAACTGAATACAATGGTACATGAAATTAATTAAACTAAGCAAATTAGAATCATTGCAATTATTGTCAGCAAACAGAAAAGTTTCACCACACATCTGAAGCCGCATTCAAAATCGTGCAAATTAAGAAGTTTTGTTATATATATATATTGTACATATATATATCTCATAAAATAAATGCCAGCGTATTGCCCGTAGCCAAACCTTCGAATTGTTTACAGAAAACATAATTTAAAGCAAAAGACGATTATTCAATACGTAAATTATTCAAAGTTATCACTTCATTTTTACTTCAATATCTGAATAATGAGATTCAAGTAATCTCGTTTCCAAACAATTAATTGCTCCTTTAGTGGGGGACTTCAATGAAAAGAGATTTTACGTCAAATGCTATTAAGAGGAGAGCAATTTCCTTGTTGACAAAAAGTGTTGAAAAAATCAAAAGAATTCTTAAGTGTGTGGGTGTTACTGCTAGTTGAAGGTGGAAAAGTATATGCAAAAAACTGCGCGACATAGCAGAAGGGAATGCCAATTTATTAGAAACAATAAGACGAAAGGCCAAAGTGGGTTTGTGCATTTTAAGTATAGGGCATAAAATCAAGCTCAATTTGTGACAGTAGGAATCGCATCCCGTTCAGTTGTGTCACATAATATTCGAATCCTTTGCAGCATTTTTATTTTAGTAAGATGTTTATTTGTATACACAGAGTAAGGTGCATCTATATTAATAAAAATGATGTCTGCATGTAGCGTAGTGAAACATTTAAGCTTCCTATTGCTACAAAATTTGGTACAGTGATACTTCAGATAAAGTGCGAAGATAGTCCGGAGCGATTTTTTAAAAATTGGAACTGGTGTTTTAGTTATTTAATATTGCAGCGCCATTTTGCGAAATTTTCGTACAAATTTGTTCTTTACCGATTGAAACTGTTTTCGCAGAATTTCCACCTGGACACCATCAGAAAGATTAAAGAATAGGAATTTTAACGATAATTAAAAAAATTTAACCATGGAAAAATTCCGTCATGTTAAATAAATTTAAGATTTACGAAATCCATATAATTCATGAAAAGTTCATGAAATTCCATATGTGTATTATTGCATCCAAACGTTAAAAAGTCACATGATTTAAATTTTTGACATAAATAGTGTTTTATATCTTAAGCAGTTTTTCGCTTTCTTTTCAGATGTCAAATATATATGTTAAGAAACGGGGTCGTAACCATGGGGAGTGGACACGAGGTGATTTATGTAAAGCAATACGTAATGGTACGTCACTCCGACAACTTTACATAGAATTCCGTGTGCTGCGAAAAACACTGGAGAGGAGATGAAAAACTGGAAACATAGTCAAAGGCTCGATGGGCTGAGTCTATCTCGCTGAATCCAGTTCTACTCAGAAATAGTCTGAACCACATCCCAGAACTTCCAAACAGCGTGGGACGAATGAGCGGTCTCTCACAAAATTGTTGACCGATATTACACCTGCTCCATTGATTATCAAACCTCGCACTATATCCAATCGCCAGAGACGCTATGCTACTATTCTAACATCCTCCAAAACTATAAATAAAGTAAAGCAGAAAACAAAAATTAAGAACTTTTGGACTCTGCCTAGGAAAAATCAAAATAAGAAGAAATGCTGTTGAAGAACTTTTTCCAGCAGCAGCTCTGAAGAATCGAGACTCCATATGCATCCAGTGGCATATCCAGAGATAATTCTGATCACTCTAATGAATGTGTAGGATGCTGATAAGATTATAATAGCAGGAAGATTAAAGCTGACTGGATTAAGCGTGTTCTTTGCCATCCCTGGTTGCACGAAACATCCCTCATCATTTATCGATGTATGCAGTTCTGTGGTATTATTATATAGAAAATCTGATGTGGGCACCACATGACTTTCCTTATATAATGTAATGAATTTACTACTTTGCTATTTACTATTTACTATTTTTACTTTGAACCAAATTTGGTACAAAAATCACAATCCGTAAACACTGGAAGCCTATTGCTTTTATATGCAATCGAATGTTAAGAACCCCCCTAAATTTTCGAATGAAATTTTGAAAAAATCGTCAAAAAATCAAAACCACTAATAAAGTTACGCAAATAGACATTTCTTATGTAATTTTTCATTAGAAAACGATTGACATAAATTTTAGAACGCTAACATGAACCGTTCTCGAGATATTGTTCATTTTCAAAAAAAAATTATCAAAAAGTCATATAAAAAAAAAATTCCTATTGAGAAACATGTTCACTTTTCATATGTAATACCATGCGATAAATTGGGTTACATCATTCTCGTGGAACTAGCTCATTCCATTCATGAAAAAATATACTTTTAGTAATACTTTTGTGTTTGAACGCCAATAGTCATTTATCTGCTGTAAGAATAACTTATTTCTTAGTGCATAACGCTTGGCGAGATTTTGGCGACGAATTTGGCGGAATGTCGCCAACTTGGCGACTTTTTGAAATGTTGCCAAATAAACGAAAATCTCGCCAAATGGATAAAAATGACGACTAATTGTCGAAAATTTAATATCTTGGAAAGAATATTAGTATCTACTATAAGAAGAACCTACTTTTTTTACTGTAAAAGTAGTAAATTAATTACATTATATAAGGAAAGTCATGTGTTGCCCACATCAGATTTTTTTCAAATTAAATGCGAATACTTCCTTAAGCTTCACTCGCACATATTGACCATTAAAATAGAAATGGCCAACCCATGATTATATAGCCATCTAACTCGGACTCCAAGGGGTAGATGGCCAACAACATAGTTTTAAGATTTGGGAAAATTTGACTTTCTATCAATTGCTTTTTACAAAAGTCCATATAAATATAAAACATTGAACTTTACTGAGTGTGTTAAAAGTTTTGTGATCTAGCATTTTAATAATACAGGCCAGTAATCTTCAATTTAAAGAACTATGCCCATCTAATCCGGGTTTACCTTTTCAGTTCTACTTAATATTTTGATTCATTTATTTATTTAATTTTTTGTTTACTTTGTTTGGGATTTCATTTTTAACACTTTACAACATAGTTGAAAGTGTTTATGACTTTGTTAAGTCTGTCTGTCTGTCTGCCGTTACTACGATAACTGCCGTAAAAATGGCTTTATCAAAATGAAATTTTAGTATGTTTTTCAGACGGTCTGTGGGACCTATGGGAATATAAATGAATAATATCACCCAATTTATTTTTTATTGAACCCGGATTGAAAAAATGAAATACATTGAATCCTATGGCACCTAATGTTTCAAACATTTTTTAAGCAAATTTAAAATTCACAAATTGCATCGAAAATTTTAGGAAATATTCAAATTATCTCATAAAATATATAAAAAAAATTCAGTAAAATATGTTAGGTAGTTTTTTAAATAAAAATTATTTAATATGGGTAGAAAAACAAATTCAATTAAATTCTGACTTTTGCTTTATCCTCCAGAAAGGAAAAAAAATATATATTATATAATAAATATTTTTCCAAGAGTTTCATTGTTTTATATATAAGAGAAGTTTTACATTTTAAAATAAATATGGTAGATAACAATTTTCCAAATTTTTAAATAGAATAAATTATTATAGTATTGTGATGAATGAAAAGATTGGAAACATGTTTATGAATGAAATGCTGCTTTTATATAGAGGCGATTTATATTTCGATGACATCATTTGAAAAAAGTTCATTTGTTTTCGATGAAGCTTTCAAATATAATAAATTATTGTAGTATTATGATAATTTTAAAAATACTACCGAGGAATGTATCGCATTTTAGTGATGTTTAAACCAGGCAATTTATATTTCAATGCCGTCATTTGAATGAAGTTCGTTTTCTTTGATGATGTTTTCAAATATAATAAATTAATGTAGTATTGTGATAATTTTAAAAATCTTACCGAGGAATGTATCGCATTTTAGAGATGTTCATATAAAACTGCATTGATGTTGGAAAGTGTTTCATAATCAATGCTTTATGCATGATTGATCTTTCTTGTTGTCATATGTTTTTTTTTCTCGCTGAAGAGGGATTTTGCTGTTGGTTAATTCAGTCACGTTGTAATAACCAAATAAATGATTTAAATATGCAATAATTAAAAGCAGTTTATTTTGTAACCCAAGACAAGTTAAGTTTATGTAGGAGTTATGTTATAGTTTACGTGCAAAGAGCTTTGCACGGATTGCTAGCATATAAACGGAGATCGTTTATTAAGGACGAATTACGGGGAAGATGTGTTTAGGTTTCTATTTAAAGAGTTTTATATCAGCGCAGAAAGCGTGGAGCACCGGGTGTACCGTTATTACATTAGGTGGAGTAATTGTTCATGCAAGTATCAGGGAACAATGATGTTCTCTTGAGTTCGTGATGCGAGCATATCTGGATTGTTTACGCAAATTACAAATATATGCCCTTGCAGCCGGTATATACCTACTACTTCAAAAACGCTATTGCATAACTACTTCAAAAATGCAATTTTATAACTACTTCAAAAGTGCTATTGTATAACTACTTCAAAAATGGTATTATATAACTACTTTAAAAATCATATTGCATAACTACTTCAAAAATCATATTGCATAACTACTTCAAAAATGCTATTGCAGGTAAAAAACGCAGTTGTGTTAGAATAATTTGTTTAGGGCATAGTACGCAGTCGTATTGGAAAGTAGTTGTCTATGTGAACAGCATCCTCGAGATCGGAGTTATACAGTCAACTATGCACACACACAGCGTGCTAAGACGTATATAAGCGTTTATTTAGGACGTATTATGCCGTCTAAGAGGGCGAAGAGTAGCCGCGCGTGTGCTGAAATAAAGGTGACTTTTATCTCACTCCCTTATTAAACAATAATAATTTGATGCAAATTAAATTAAGAGATATATTAACTTTATATATATTTGTAAAACTCAAGAATGTGTAAGTTACGATTAGATCCAAACTCAGACAAAGCAGATCGCTGAAGTGGAGATGAATTAGATTTCAATTAATATTGTTCGGGGCGACATCCACTCAAGTGCCAAAACTCATGGGATCCCTCTCTAATATCGTGTTTAGCCTTCTTTAGCTCGGCGAAGTGCAGCAACTCGACGTGGCATGGACTCAACTAATCGTTAGAAAAGTCTCCAGGAGAAATTTTCAGCCATGCTGTCTCGATAGCAGTCCATAATTGAGTGGTTGTGGTATGAGATGGAATTTGGGCACGGATGGCCCATTGGCTCATATCCCAGATATACTCCAAGGGGTTCATGTTTGGCGATCTGGGTGGCCGAATTATGTTCTGGAATTGTCCAGAATGCTCCTCACACCAATCGCGAGCAATATGGGCTCGGTAACACGGAGCATTATCATCCTGGAACATTCTCTCCTTATTGGGGTACCTGAAGTCCATAAACGGTTGCAAATGATCACCAAGCAGCTGAACATAGCGATTTTCTGCCCATGACCGATTCAATTTGACCAGCGGATCCAATCCATGCTAGGTAAACACTCACCACACCATTATGGAGCATCCACCATTTTGCACAGTGCCTTATTGACAATTTGGATATATAGCGTCATGGGGTTTGTGCCACACCCGAATTCAACCATCAGTTCGTACCAACTGGAAAAGTGACTCATCGGACCAAGATACCTTCTTCCAATCATCTCTTGTCCATTTCAGGTATTTGAGAACTCAGGTGATGCGCTGAAGACGATGATGTGCTGTGAGAAAAGGCACTCGACTTGGTCTTCTGCAGCCATATTCCATCAACGCCAAATTTCGTTGTACAGACCTCATAGATACGCTTCTAGTGTGTCCCTCATTGAATGTGGTGGTCAGTTGACGCAGTGTCGCTCGTCTGTTAGCACGGACGCTTCTTCTCAGACGTCGCTTGTCTCGATCATTCAGCAGACGTGGCCGTCCATTGCGGTGTCTCTTGTGGGAGGTAATGCATTCCATGAGGTACTCTCGATACACTCTAGACACTGTCGAGCGAGAAATCTTTAAAGTCTCAACAACTTCCGAAATGCTATAGCCCATGGGTCGAGCTCCAACTATCATTCCACATTCAAACTCAATTAATTCTCGTTGGGTAGCCAGTATCACGTTATTTAATGTTTCATAAGACATTCAAGAGTTCAACCTACAACACTGATAACCATCTGACTCTTTATACCCTTTAAATGCGATGCGAGCGCCACTAGTAAATTTGCATACTGCTATCCCATGAATTTTGGCTCTTGAGTGTAGTATTGACAACAAGATATTTAAAGTATTTAATTGATAAATATATATCCTACAATTCATAAAGTCAACTTATATTTGAATAATTCATTTCCGTTTAGATATAGTTCTTAGTATAGAGAAAAATCTAATTACTAATACCTTAATTAATATTTAAAAAATTATTTTTACTCCTTATTGCCTCACAGCTTTGCAAAATGCAACTGTCTGGCTAATTTAATGATTTTAGATAGGTTTCCTAACTTCGTTTAATAATTCCATTCAACAATTTCTCTTGATCGTTGTAATGCAAAAGCTCTGACGTCATCTTTACGTCACTAAGATAAATATAGAAATCGTAGACAGAGGGTTTACTCAATTCTTTCCCATTATCTGTTTTTACAATAAATTCCATTTCTTTTGGAAAAACAATTTTTGAAAAAAGTTATGGAAAAATATTAAACGAATCATATAAATAGGTGAACATTTTGGCATGCTGCAAAAAAGTCAATATATATGAAAATTGAAATGAGAAGAATTGTTTTTAGAATTATATATTCTATTAAAAAACTTATAAATTTATATATATATATATATATATATATGTGTGTGTTATTTTTCGAAAGCAATATAATTTATTACATAAACAACAGAGAGTGAAAAGTATTTCGTAAGCCCTCTATGGTTTCTATATTTATCTTATTGACGTAAATATGACGTCAGAGCTTTCGTATTCCAACAGTCTTTGGAGAAACGGTTGAATGAAATTGTTAAAATGAATCTGGAATGCTACTTAAAAATCATTCAACTTATTCAGATATTTGCATTCTGTAGATTTTTCAAGAAATAGAGTAAAAATGCCTTCAAGGATATAAAAGAAGATGTTAAGTCTTATTACTTTTCTTATATACATAGTATAATATATAAGGAAAGTATTGTGATGGGGTCGAAAATTTGAATTTCGTGTTTTCGACGGGAGAGCACGTTTCAAGCACCCCTGAACGCCATTAAAACATTTTTGAGGTCATGTCGCTGTATGTGTATGTCTTTGTGTACGTATGTGTATGTGCGTTTGAGAATAAATGAGAAATGCATCCGAAAATTGTAATAGAAGCTTCAAATTTGGTACATGGGCAATTCATTTAACAAAAAATCCAAGAATAAGAATTTTTTAAAAGTTAATTTAAGTGGGTGGGTGCTCCACACAAAACCCTTCAGAAGGAAACTGATGGGAAAACCGACTTCGCTATGAGATAGAAACTTTACATTTGATGTAATGGTGGAAGAAAATGCACAATTTTAGTTTTCCATATAACTCGGTACTTTAGTTTTGTTGCACTCTAAAATGTTTGATATGTCGAATAAATGAAGAACGCGTGTTTTAAGTGAGATAGAGTCTTTCAATATGGTACACGGGTCAATGGTTTAATAAATTTCTCCAGAAAAATCAATTTTTTTAAAAATGTTCTGTAGAAGGGGGGGGGGGGGGGTGTTCCACATCAAAACGTTCGAAATGTGAAACGATAGGAAATCAAACTTCTTGATGAGATAAAGATATCAAATTTGATGAATGGGTACATATTTCGAAAAAAAAAAGTGCGCAATTTTAGTTTTTCAGTATTTGCTACTTAAGGGTTTGACACACACCAAAAAGTTCGATTTGCTGAATAAATGATAAATATATTCTTTTAAGTGAGATGGAGGCTTGAAATATTTTACACAAGGCGATTATTCAATAAAATATACGAAAAAAATCGAATCTTTCAAATGTGTTTAGTGAAGTGGGTGCTCCACACCAAATCGTTCTGAAGGTGAAATGATAGAAAACCATACTTCACGATCAG
Source organism: Amaurobius ferox (assembly GCA_951213105.1). Classification (NCBI taxonomy): domain Eukaryota; kingdom Metazoa; phylum Arthropoda; class Arachnida; order Araneae; family Amaurobiidae; genus Amaurobius; species Amaurobius ferox. The sequence goes on along the minus strand of OX578144.1, from coordinate 116,284,964 downwards.
ATATCGATTATAAGTTGTGTGTGAGGGTAGATAGTACCAAAGGAAGAAAGTATACAATTTTTGTTTTCCAATATTTACTTCTTCAGGTGTGCCGCACATTAAAATATTCGATTTGAAGAATAACAGTGAAACACTGTATTTTAAATGAGATATAGACTTGAAATTTGATATGAAAAATATTAAAAAGCAATTTACTTTAATAAAATGTATGTTTAATTATGCTTTAGTTCAATTCTGTCCAACAAAGTAATTTAAAAGTTTTTTTTTTCATTTTACATTTATTTCTGCAACATTTACTAGAAACGTTTTCCATGCCAAGCCATAAAAAAAAAAGACGAAAATAGCAATTGAATAAAAATTTATGAGTATTCCTGGTCATTTGACACAATAGGACATAAAATACTGTTTTTAAAAGAATCTAGATATTGAAATCTCGGCTCAAAATTTGTATTGTGTAAGTAATGTATCTTCAATACAACCGTTAGAGAACAAGTGCTGAAAAATATGTAGAAATAAATCCTGCCCTTCCAAATGTCATCTTTTATTGATTAGGTTTTGAGACGAAAGAAAAGTCATGATTTTATTTTCCATATTTATGCAATTACAAAAATGTTCTTTGTAGAGTATGCAATTTCTTTATATTCAGCATCTTTATATATACTCTTCAATATACACATTTTTAAACTGTGTTGGAAAGTGTTAAAAAATTCGCCGCTGAATACCTAAATCCAAAACAATCTTCCAAAAACATTATGAAATCTTAAAATGGTAGAATCGAAGCTACATTTTCAGGTTTAATATACCCTACTGAAGGACTCTGGCCCTCCATTAGATCACATCCGGACCTTTATATTCGTGGTCATTTAAAAAAAAACTACTATGGCTAAAAATGGGTTCGCGTGATGTGAAAAGTGATTAGGATTTGCTCCTAGACCTGAAATGACAGCCTCCATTAAAAATGTTCACCTTTTAAAAGAATAAAGACTATTTTCATATACGAGTATAACAAAATGTACTAATAATAGTTCGAAATTGCATACGAAATCATGAACTACAAAATCGTGTCTAATTCAGGCTGTTGCGTCTTTGCGTTCATACTTTGTTTCATAAATAGTCGATATATGTATGACTTGTGTGATTAAGTGTGTTAATAGTTATCTGCGGCATGAACATGCTTTTACAATGGCAAAAGCAACGATATGTGTCATTTGCAAAATTTAAAAAGGAACCATATTATTAATGCAACATACTTGCGAGAATTTTTTTTTCCAATGGTCAGGCACTAGACTTACGTTTTTTTGTTCTATATACGGCCGAAATCGTGAACCATTTAGCCGTCCAGGGACGTTGCCCCAGACGCACCAGAGGGGGACGAAACACACTGCGCCCACAACACACAACATCCATGGCTTATGTGGGACTCGAACCCACAACGTGGCGGCCGATCAATCGCTGGAAACGCTCGCCTTGACCGTTCGGCCACCACGTCGACTGAAATGAGCCAATAGTACGCGGTGTTTCCAGGTGATCACTCACCCAAATAGTAACTTCGCTGCGAGAAAATGTAACACTATTAGTTATGAAACTCAAATATCTATTGTTATTGATGACAGTTAGTCGCTGATTTACCCTTTGTAACAGTGCTACAACATTGCTTGTCTACCATACACATTGAAATTTGGCGGAATTTCGATGACATTTCAAATATTGACAAATTCACAAAAATATCGCCAAATCTATAACAATGTCGCTAAATGGATAAAAATGTCGCTAATTTATAAAAATGACGCTAAATCAGTAAAAATGATGAATAATTGATGAATAACGCATTTCACCATCTGACCGTCCGTCTGTAACATTTAGCAAAAAGATTGACGGGATGTCATCCATTTGGTTACTTTTTATTAAATTGATGAAAATGTCATTACATTGACAAAACAGTCGCCAAATTGATTAAAATGACGCTAAATGGGGGGGGGGATGTTTTGCATGTTTTGAATTCCATCACATGACAGACAACTTATTGTATGTAAGAAGTGTCTTACCCTGCGTTTGAATGTAACATTTGACGAAATATTCGGCTAACTTGGTTGTATTCCAGCTAAATATCGTTAATTGAACGATATTTCGTCCCAGATTGTCGAAAATATCGTCAAAAAAATTGCGAAAATGTCGTCAAGTTAATGAAAATGACCCCTGATTAAGAAATTAATTACTAAAGTATTTCAATATATGGGCACTGCTATTCACTGAGGATATTATCAATATTGATAATTGTCCATTTAGATCTGCGCGAAATATCCATTAATTGGGTACTTTGAAATAGTTTTATATGTTGTCATTCGGAAAAGCGCCAAATGTGCAATTCAACGTTAAAAATATTGATCTTTTAAGTCATGTTTCCAGTAGGCAAAAAAGTAAATTTATTGCATTATATAAGAAAAGTCGTGAGCTGCCCAAATCAGATATTTTTCGTTTGGTATATAGAAAAAGTACCGAAGGACACCCACCTTTTGTCTGGGCTCACTTAACACTAAATCTGGAAACGATAACTGACGAACGAATGGACCGATTCAAACAAAATTTGGTACAAAAATTAAAATCCATAAACACTAGAAGCCTATTGTTTTTAAACGCAATCGAATGTTTAGAACCCCCCCCTAAATTTTCGAGTGAAATTTTGAAAAAATCGTCAAAAAATCAAAACCGCCAATAAAGTTACGCAAATAGACATTTCTTATGTAATTTTTCATTAGAAAACGATTGACATCAATTTTAGAACGCTAACATGAACCGTTCTTGAGATATTACACATTTTTAAAAAAAATTATCAAAAATTTATATAAAATAAAAAAAAATATTTCCTATTGAGAAACATGTTCACTTTTCATATGTAATACCATGCGATAAATTGGGTGACATCATTCTCGTGGATCTAGCTCGTTCCATTCATGAAAACAGATACTTTGAGTAATACTTTTGTATTTGAACGCCAATAGTCATTTATCTGCTGTAAGAATAACTTATTTCTCTGTCCATAACGCTTGGCGAGATTTTGGTGACAATTTGGCGGAATGTCGCCAATTTGGCGACATTTTTAATTGTTGCCAAATTAACAAAAATCTTTCCAAATTGATAAAAATGACGCTAAATCAATTAAAATGACGACTCATTGACGAAAATTCAATATCTTGGAAAGAATATAAGTATCTACTATAAGAATAACATTTTTTTAACTGTAAAAGTAGTAAATTCATTGTATTATATAAGGAAAGTCATGTGTTGCCCACATCAGAATTCTTTTATTGTAAAAGTAGTAAATTCATTGCATTATATAAGGAAAGTCATGTGCTGCCCACATCAGATTATTTTATTAAAGTTATTGATAACACAGAAGAAAATTATTCTAGGTTTTATAATAAGAGAACAAATCCACAATCTTCCTAGAACGACGGTAGCGATCATATCCGTCGGTCGTTCTAGTGTTAAAGGAGGTAGACAACAGTCTTTTTTAATTGGGGATCACGGCACTAAAATGTTTTAACTTGCACTTTTTATCGCCACACGTCATGCTGATATTAATATAATTAAGATTTAAATATCGAATTCCAGGACAATTCTCGGACCGCTCAGATAAATTGTTACGACTGGAGACTTTTTCGGGTATGGGTTTAAATTTGGCGAAATATTGCCAAATTGGCGAATTTTTGAATCCACTAGAAATTTTTCCAAAATACTGAATATTTTGAGATAAAACCGCTCTCTTTCTTGAAATTTTTATGGAGAATATATAAAAAAGACATCGTTTAGTTGGAGAAATCTTACGAAATACGAGTCAAATCGAGTTGTGAGATACATCAGTATTTTGTGAATGGTATCTGCTGTTAGTGAATTAGCTCAGCAATTAATTGAAGTTTTATTGTACCTAACAGTTTAGTGAACTTTTAAAATTTGTTTAAATAAATAAAATTGAATAATTTAGGATTTATTAAAAAAACATATAACTACCAGAATTTTTTTAATGGCGAGGAAAACTACATAACAGCGGGTTATATGTTTTAGAGTTAATTTTGGATCTTATGTAAGTGATCTGATCCGGATTAGATTATTTGCACTAATTCTCGTAAAGGATTCTGGTCTGCACTCAGAATTCGTCGATTATAGACGTTGTTCCGGTGTGCGTTTGAGAACTGCTACCTAGTAATCTGTATAAGATATAGATTGTGTGCTGGGCTCATATATTTTTGGGTTTGAATCATTGTTTCTATATAATCATGTATGGTCATATAAATCATATGGTCAAACTCCTCGTTGAGATATGTTCCTAGTTTCTGTAAGCCTCTTGAATTGAGTGAAGTTCTAAAATTAGAAGTATTTTTAGTTCAACAAAATATCTGATGCAGATTTCGTTTCAAGTTATTTCACTTTTTTACTTACATAATTCAAAAGAAACGCTTGAAATAAAAATAAAATCAAGTGTAATCTTTCTTTTACCCCTCTTTGCAAAGTACAGCAAATATAAGAACTTCTAAGGAAGTTGAAAATACTTTTTTTTAATTAATCGCAAGATGTTTACAATAATTATTCGAACTCCAGCTTATTAATAATTATTCGAAAGTTTGTCTCAAGTGCCAACAGACAATCATAAAGATAGTAGTTGATGTAAAGAATTGGTCTCTGGATAAAGTGTTCCTAATTATATAAAGTTCAGAATATAGATGACTTCTAAATTAGAAATTTGACTTTCAAAATTTAAAAACACTGCATTATTTTTTAAATGACCTGAAATCAATAATATTAATGCTATCAGAAATGCAATAATCTACTTAAAATCTTTTCTGAAAATAAGTGCTTTTTCCATGAATGCATACTATATACAGCAACGAAAAACATGTCCACCTCTCGTTATTGGTTAATCGCTCCCCTAAAACCATCGAAATTATGAAGATTTAAATATGTAGTAAAAACTACGGAAAGGAAAGAACTGAAATTTCGTTCTATAAGAAGTCCTTCTGAATCGATTTTCATCAAAATGTATAAACAATTGTTTCCTAATTCTTTTTTTGAATATTATTTTCATAATTTATTTTGCATACTAAGGACATTTTTATAAATCCAATGTGGGCAGCACATGACTTGCCCTACAGTTTTACATTCATTTTTATTTAATAATTCATTGAGTTTTACTTGTTATGTTTTCCAGACATTGGCTGTCCTAGGTCCCATAAAATACAATCCGTGGAAGCAGCAAGTTGAATTCGATGGAGATGAGTCCTGAGACAGTCATGACTAGTCAGAAGTCTGAACTTGGAGACGAGAAGCAGTTGCCAGACTTCTGACAAGGACATTTGGATGAGTGCCCTGCACTAGTGATTTTTAATTCAATCATTGAGAAATACCCTGTCGTCTAATGGCCTACCAGCCAAACGACCGTCATTTGTAAATAACTACAGTTTTATTGCACAAAATAACACAACTTATTTGAAATTACACTGAATTTGAACGTTTAATTTCATTTTCGTTTTATTTGGCAACTGAACGTTTTTTCAAAGGCGACGTAGCAAAAATACTCAACAACAAATATACCTCGAGAACGGTTAGTCCAAGAGTTATGGCGTTGATTCTATTATTTTCGTTATAAACCAATCATTTAATTGACACAGTTGAGCATACGTAGTCATTTTATGTGAGATTATGATGATTTTTGTAGACCATTTTACAAAAGAAGGCATATTCTGTTTTCCCGAATCGTATCAAAATCTAGTCAGCACCAGAGTAACTCACAAGTGACGTATTTAGCAAACTTCATGAAATTTGGTCAATTAGATCTTGAATTAAGAGTGCATACAAACATTACACAGACACAAGACATACACACATAAACGTCACGCTAAAAATAGTTTTTTTTGTGTGTGTTCTAGAGGTCCCAAAACATGTAGAAGCGTCGAAAACTCGAGGTGCGATTTTCAACACGGTTCCAATACTTTCCCTATATATTACTATGTATGGCAGGGAAAGTAAAAAAACTTAGATTTCGTTTGGGTTGTTTAATAGTGACGTAATAAAATAAAAATCAGCGTGATAGAAATATTATTTCGAAATATATAAATGCTAATCTCAGAAATTAATTTGATATTATTAACTCAAATTAGAGAACCGGATTCAAAATTGAGTATTGTTATGGGAAATTTTGGGTTTGGTGCGTATTTAGATATGAAGACGACTTCTTATACAAAATATATCCATATAGATTTGTAGAGAATGCTATTCCCTAACTGATGATATATTTGAATTTACTCTGTTATGAACGATGCACGATTTCCCTGCAGCTGTGCAAATGTTAACATTGTTGCAATAACCTCATATATAGCATTGCGCTTCTACTAGAAATTCCATGAACCACGTAACGTATTTATAAGCTGGTCAGTATGATTAGATAATATCTGAAATAACAAAAAGAGACCCTGTTAGGCGTGGGACAACCCAGAGGTTAGCACTAGTTGATTTCACTCGGATAACCTGAGTTCGATTTCCGGCCGTCTCAAACGGCCCCCTGGTTCATGCGGGGTATGGACATTTTAAATGTGGGGGTCCATAAGTCCTTCTGCGAAGTTGGTGGTAGGGGAAGGAGGGTACGGTTCCAGCAAATGCTTTCCCCACTGGGTTCCTGTCTAAATTGGGTGACACTTTCCGACCGCCCAAACAAATACCTTACACTTCCTTGTAGGTCGTACAGTAAGGGTCAAAGATCAAGAGAACATGCTATATGCTTGAATTTTATGAGCACCATCTATAGGCGGATTTTGAGACAATAAATTTAGGCGTTGCAGTCTTGTAGACACATTGAAATTTGATGCTACCTTTGTAACAGATCTGAATTTTTATGTCTATAAAAAAATTCGTAAAATTGCAATACATACAATTTTTCCTTGTTGCCATTAGTTATTATTCCATTTCGTAAAATATTACAATATTTTTAATTTAATCATTATAAAAATACACTGCTCAAATATCATATGCAGTTTAGTTTTATTGACATCACCTGCCACTGACAAACTTTGAAAATAAAATCCAAGCACGCTGTTTTTTTCCTTTTACCCCTCTTTGCAAAGTTACGAAGAATAAAGCATACTTAAAGAAAGTTTAAAGAACTTTTGTTTTACATTATCGTAAGATGTCAGCAATGATTGTTTTTGAAAGTGTGCCAGGGTAAAAGTTTTTCTCAAATTTCGAATAAATGTCTGTGAGATAACAGCATGCAAAAGAAATATTAAAAAAAACAAGTTCTTCTTAATTATGTTAGGTATAGAATATAGATGACTCCCATACTTTGCATTTTGAATCATTAAATTTGAAAACACTGCAGTATAATATATAATGGCGTACAAGCAAATGTTATTGATGTTATGGGAAAGTGAAAATTTTATCTTATGGTAATAATATGTATGTTCTTTATAACTGCAAAATAAAATATAGAAACTTTTAACTCCAGCATTATTAAATTTAAAATTTTAAATTTTCGTATCTGCTTTATAAATTTCTGAACACGCATAGTATACTTTGAAATTTTTTACATGCCTGTCTAATGCCTCCCCCACTGGGTTCCGGTCTAAATTGGGTGGCACTTCCCGACCGTCCAAACAGTTACCTTACACCTTTCTGGTAGGTCGGACGGTCTGGGTGTCAACAACAACAACATGCCTGTCTAATTTCCATATCTATTTGTTTAAAAGTCTCAGTCAAACTTTCGAACAAATGCACATTGGTTTAAATGAAATTTCGTGAAATTATTTGATTCTCCATGCATTTTCATCAGAGCTAACATTTACTACGATCTTATTAACTTTATCTATGCGAAGTTTTTATATTATAATTTATTGCAGCAGTTATTGAGCGTTTTTTATTGCAAGATAGAAGAAGGTCTAGTCGACAGAATATTGGTTAATAACGAGATAGTTATATTTACAATTGTAATAAATCCCAACAGAGTATTTTTCTTATATACTATGTATAGAAAACATACTAATGAGGTGACTTGAACTACTAATATAGAGCTGGAAAGAAGACGTTCTATATATTAATATTTTATTATGATTATTTCTTTCTATACATTTTAACTGTACCTTCATACTCTTCTTTCGTGTATCAAATCGAAGTACAATTTACAAGGAGTTAAGCATTATTAATCATTCGTTTTAATCTAGGAGACTATCTGTTTGTATCTGTTCTGAATAGAAACTGCCATTGTAAATCTTAGGATCATGAAACATTTCCAATTTCGGTATTTTTTAGGATCTAACCAACAATCTTTTACTTCCACGATTGTAAATAACTCATAAGATAATTAAACCACCGAAATTCTGAGGGACCTTGTTTTATTTTCCAATAAAAAACAAAACGATCAATAATTTTTATAATAAAAACCAATAATATAAAAACGTCAAAATATAGTATATATCTAATTTTTATGACAATTGGTTTCGAGTACAAATACAGCCCTCATTTCAGGACCAGCAAGAAGCACAATCTCAATATTCAAGCAAGTTCGTCATCTGAGGTAGACCACAAACATGTAAAACCTTTGGGAGGAGAAATGAGAAGAGGTAAAGCACAAACAGAAGGGAAAAACAGGAAGCAGAATACTAAGAATGAACGTAAAAAACAACGAATGAAAGAACTGCAGAATATAAAGTATGGGCAGAAAGAAATAAGGTGGAAAGCAAACGGATAGCAGAGCGAATACAAACAATTGAATAGAGAGTAAAAACATTAAAACGGTAACAGAAGAACATGATACGTACCAGCTGTCAAGAAAAAAAGAAAATTAAGATAATTAAATACAATTAAATTACATAATTGAAAACGATGGCAAAACAATAAAAAAATAGAAATAAAAGGAGTATATGAGCTAACCGACGAATAAAAATGCGGAAAAATAACTAAAATCCGGAAAAGAAAATACAATTAACGAAAAAAGTAACAAATAAATGAAACAGGCTGGAATGGGAAATTAAACCAGGGAATTCCAAGCGGAAACGGAGAAGGAGAACTAAAAAAGGGATTTTGACTGATAAATAATATAAAAGTGGAACTTTCAGAGTCCAATGTAAAAATTGAATTGGGTTTAAGAATGATCTTGGCTTTCGAAAAATAAAAACATGAGTAAAGTTCTAAAAATATTCAGCAATTAGAGACTTAAAAATCTCTTATTTAGAAAAATAGCTTATGTGGAACTTAATTTAAAATTTAAGATTATTTTTTTAATCAACATATCCAAGCTCACATTCGCATGGAATAGGATAAACACCCGAACAATTTCAGATAAGAATGGGGTATTTAAATAAAGAGAAGTGAATTTTGTTGAAAGGTTTCAATGCACAGCTGAAATTAAAACGACAAAGAATATAAGCGGCATTATAGTTCGCAGATGAGTAAAAACAAGGCGACAAAATACGAAGATACAACTTATATTTTAATAGATTAAAACCCAATTCTGAATTGTTCAATTTGCACAAAGCTTTGTCAATTACGGTGAGATTGAAGCCTCTATAAATGGCCAATGCTGTGAGATAGTCAATGTTAAAATTGAGAACCGAAAAGGAGTGTAAAACATGGTAAACATAAGTGTTGTTGTTGAGACCCAGACCGTCCGACCTACCAGAAAGGTGTAAGGTAGCTGTTAGTGCCACCTAATTTAGACCGGAACCCAGTGGGGGAGGCATCCACAGGGACCGTACCCTCCTTCCCCTACCACCAACCTCTCGGAAGAACTTACGGACCCACATGTTTAACGTGATCGTACTCCGCATGAACACGGTGGCAGCGTGCAAATACAGCACGCAAACCACCGGGCTACCACGCCTGAAATGTGCCAACAGCACGCGGTGTTCCTATGTGGTCACCCATCTAAGTACTAACTGCGCCCGATGCTGCTTGACTTCGGTGATCTAACGAGAACTGGTGTTTTCAGCACGGTAGGGTCGTTGGCTCGGTAAACTACGTGTAAAATAGTTGATAACTTTTTGTTAAATAAGATGATGGGAATAGTCATGAGGAGGTACAAAAAGAAAACAAAATTACGTAAAACAGAAGTTAAGAATGTAGAACTACTATTTTCATAACGAAAGCATCAAAAATAGATAATTCATTATTACATTTCTCTTCATGAATAAATTAATCGGATCAATAGAACTTAATAAACTTAAAAAATTAGGAAGAATATAATTGTTATCTATCAGCAAGAAGATATTATCCTCTAATCTCAACCAACATTTGATATTGTACAAATAAATTAAGTTTATATTCAAAATAGTGCATATAGATCTAACATGAAATATGTGATAAAGGATTATCTAATTCAAATTGATTATAATTTCTTGCTCTATATTGCTTATAAAATACACCATAAAAAAAGGTGTTTGGTCAATACATAATTTGTTTAATGTTACAATTTCTTTAACTTTGATATATGAATAATGAAATTCATGTAACCTTTTCTAAGCAATTACTTGCACCATCAGTACACCATTAGCGAAACAGAGCTATTACAGTGCACCATTAGCGAAAATATACTTTATGTCAAATAAGAGCATAGTGCAATACAGGAGATATATTTAATGCACTCGCACATAGACCTCTTTCCATTACTTTGGAGGTACACTCTATAAATCTGTTCGGTTTTTCATTTTTCTCTACTCGTGCTCTTCAGTCAAAAATCGTGATCGTTTTTCTTTTCATGTCTGATCTCCATCTCCGCTTCTCGTTGTCTACATCTGATTTCGTCTACAACTGAACTCTTTTTCTTTCGTCTGCTGTGGTTCCCTCGGCGGGGGGGGGGGGTAGCTCCGCCCTTCTTCCCCTTGGCGCTCATTGGTTCTTCTCAACCCAATGGCATCATTTCATATTAAGCAAGGCCCCTCTCAGCCCCTCTGGTCTGGCACCCCTAAATTTATAGTATTATGACCTTAAATTTCACGTTGTCATAAACCCCGGTGCCAGCCAGACTACCGCTTTCTTAGCCGTTCTGGGCACCATAAATCTATATAAATAAAAATGAAAATCTGTCTGTCTGTCTGTCTGTCTGTCTGTCTGTCTGTTTGTCCCATCATCACGGGAGAACGGCTGATCCGAATTTGATGAAATTTGGTGGGTAGCCAAGAAATAGCCCCACTTAAAATTTAGTTTATAGTTGGAATTTCTACGACCAGTGGTTCTCGAGATATTAGTAAAAAACGAAACTTTCGTTTGTCTCATCATCACGAGTGAACGGCTGAACCGAATTTAATGAAATTTTGTGGGTGGCCTTGAAATAGTTCCCCATAAATTTTGCCCAAGTTTCGAGTTTCTAAGACCAGGGGTTGTCGAGATATTAATGAAAAACGGAACTTTTTTTATAGGAGTTCTACTCTCCAACTCCGTGGTTTATCCAAACGGAAAGGATAAAAATCGTTTGTTTAAAACGTCAAAGGGAATTAAAACTTTATTTTTGAGTTTGATGCAGGATTTTTGCATTAAATAGTCACTATCTGAAAGCATGAATTGTTTGAAACATGAATTTAAATAGAAAAATCTACCTCCATGTTTTATATTTCACAATTTCACAAGCTTTTACCCAACGATTAGAAGTATAAAGAAATGAAAATGGTTATTTAATTTCGCATTTTATGAGGAAGATTCTATCTTATATCATGTTGCTCGACAAAGGAATGGAACTAAATGTGTTTGTTAATGATTATTATTATTTTTTCGATTTGAATAATAAATAAATGGATATTAAAATATATCTTATAAATGAACGGTTTGATTTTTTCTTAATTATATTAATTGCGAACTGCATACATCACTTTCATGTATTTTAGCAAAGAGGTTTTAAGCTTATATATTGTGTTTAGCTAATAAACTTATATTCTGTTTACCCAATAAATTCATTTATCCAGTTGTTTAAACAGAAAAAGAGTAGAATGGGTATATCTTCTAATAATATTTTAGTATTTTCATTTAGTATTTACAAACTGGATCGCGATATTTTATTCAGATCTGCGAATTTAGAGCTACGAATTTGGCTGGATATCGCTAACTTGGGAAATTTCTTAAAAGTTGCCAAATTGATTGAAATGTCCCCAAATTGATAAAAATGACGTAAATCAATGAATTTTATTTTGTTTTGATAAAAGAAAGCACTGAAATGGTGTTTCGTTAGCATTTGTCTGTCAGTCCAACCGCCCTACTTAGTAACCCATTTAACGAATTTTTAAAATGTCACCAAATTGATAAAAATATTTATAAATCCATAAAAATATTTTGAAATTGATAAATTGCCCTAAATAAACGAAATTGTGTTTTTTTAGGGGATAATATTTTGATGATGGTTCGTCAATTTATCGCCAAGTGGGACTGTCAGTTCTATAGTCCCACTTGGCGATAAATTTGGCGATTTTTTAAAATGTCGCCAAACCTTCATTAGAGATATTCAGACGATATTTTGACCACCAATTTATTTGAAGCAAATCATAACATGTCGCTTAACAACGGATTTAAATTTAATGTGTTTATGAGGAAGAAGATTTTTATTAAAACTTTTCCGATTTTAATGATGAAGATATGTATATAAAATAAATTTCATTGCCATCGTATTTTTGACTGGATAATATCAATTACGATCTTCATGTTTAAACATTATTATTATTGATGTTTTCGGGGATTATTGATTCAGAGATTATTGATATTTTCAATTTCTTATGGCATTGTTTTATTTCGGCAAAAATTGTTGAAACTCATATATTGTACGTTGCACGAGTAATCTTCTACAAATGCACGGGTATATCTTCTAATGTAAGAGAATATAAGTAGTACATGTGTATTGGCATATATTGGAATCAAGCCTTCCGGTATGAAGATGACGGGGATTATTGATATTTTTAATTTATTAAGTAATCTGTTATATATTGGCAAACATTTTTCAAATTAAATATTATATTACGGGTAATCTTTTACTAACACTAAGACATATCTTCTAATCTATGACATTATAAGTAGTACGGGTTTATCTTCCCATATAATTTTAGCACTTTCATTTGGCCACATATTGGAATTAATTACTGCCTACTGGTTTAAAGATTACGGATTTATTGGTATTTTCAATTTATATATGTAATCTACTAATACAGGTTATATCTTCTAATATTCGCGTATATAAGTAGTACGGGTCCCATACAATACGCTATTATTTTGTATATATTGATTCAATTCCATACTTTTTATAAATTTGCTTGCAAAAAAGGCCAGGATATTTTATTCTTCAGATCTACCCGTGAAGATAATTTTGAATAGTGAGAACAGAGATCCTTAGGTTTCTTTTTAGGAGCATTGTATTAAATATTTTAACAGAATATTTTGATTAAACATGCCATTTAGTATACTATAGGAATTTGCACATGATTGTGAATTTTAAGTTTATTTATATTATATACTCCGTACGAAGAACGGGTATGCTGCTAGTACTCAAATAAAAGTGTCTCATGTGAGAACAATTTCTGGTCTCACACTGATGTTAAATACTTCCGTAGAGTAAAGTATAAGATATTTTTATCAGGTAGGAATATATACTAATATACATTTTGCATCTTGGTAATGTTCTGAAAATTACTAATGTGATGAACATTGCTAATATGCAAATAAATATGCAGATATTACCACTAATATACAAAATAATGTTCAGATTATTAATATGAAAAGGTATGTTCAGACATTACTAATATGAAAAGTAACATTCATACATTATTAATATGCAAAATAATGTCCCGGCATTACTAGCATGGAAAGTAATGTTCAAACATTACCAATAGGCAAAGCAATTTTCACACATTACTAATATACAATGTGATATTATGATCTTTATTAATGTTTCTGAAATAGCAATTTTTATTTTGCTCGAAAATAGCAATTTAAATAAGACTCTTTCTACTACGATAGAACATGAAACCGATGAATAACTTACTCAAAGATAGAAAATTTACAGGTTACGAAAATCGATTTACAGAAAAGGAATCCTTAATCTAAAGTTATCAGTTTAGTTATTTCTGCAAAATAAATAAAATATTTCAAAAAATAATGTTAAGAAAGAAATCTTCCGGACATTTATAAATGAAAATCTCCTTTTCCCTTTTTTTTTTAGTAAATTGATTGCTTCCGTACATTTTTTTCAATTTTGCCGAAATCCAGATTAAGAAGTTTTGTTATTTGCAAGATGAACAGGGAAATTTTTTTTATTTCAGAAAGTATGTAAATGAGTTTGATTTTGAGATTGGAAAAAAAATAGAGAACTTGCAGACTCAAACCTTTTGTTTGGGCCCTAAGAAAAGCCTGAATAAATGACTTGATTATCAGTGGAATGTAGTAGATGTGATTCAGGTTATACGGGGTTTTGTTTTAAATTTATCGGTTTAATCAAAGTTATGATAAATATATGTTTGTAAATAATCATTTAAAAAATATGAGGGGATCAAGAAAAATTATGAAATATATAATACATGCATGCTTGTCTACTATGTGATGCTTTGGTGGGCGTTTTTTAACGTATACTAGCAGATATAACCTACCTTGCCTATAATTTAAGATATGTCTAACAATATTATACGCATTGCATTTTATTGCTTTTAAAAAAATTCCATTAAAACATTGAATTAAATTTCACCTATAAACATTAAGAGCGGACGAATCTAAATTAAATATTTTGGCCCCGTTTTCCAACCAATGTTCAAATTTATAAAGTTTGGTAAATTTACGACAAAAGATACAACAAATTAAAGATTTATTGGCGCGCCATATTTTATATATTGTAACAATCATTTGAAACATATGGAATATATATATATATATATATATATATATATATATATATATATATATATTCATATATAAATATATATACATATATATATATATATATATTCATATATAAATATATATACATATATATATATATATATATTCATATATAAATATATATACATATATATATATATATAATTGAAGATTTTTATGATTACTTGTAATATATATACCCGAGAAATATACATATATATATATATATATATATATACATATTTATATATATACATACATATATATATGTATACATACATATATACATACACACACACACACATATATATATATATATATATATATATATATATATATATATTAAAATTTAAATATTAATTATAAATATTATAAATTTCCATATGTTACTTTGGTTCCAAAATTCCACAAATCACCTCTTAGCTTTAAAACGGTCAGTTGCGGACATAATACCTTTACCACTACTGCCAGTAAATACTAGCTAAACTGTTTAAGTAGAATTAATGAATCTCTTAAATTTAATAATTCAGGATATTTAATTTTGAACAATAGTTTTGATTCCGTTAATCACTTTAGCAAGCTTCCACATATTCTTGGTTTCCATACCTTTGATTTTAAAGATCTATTTAATAATATTGATATGAAAGATTTATATAAAGTAATTATCTGTCTTTATCATTATCTCTCTTCCAATAACGTTCCATTTAATGTCAAAAACTTTCCTATGCTATTGCACTTTGTATTATACAACAATTATATTATCCAATGAGATAACATATATTTACAAACATCTGGTGTACCTCAAGAGGGCTGTAGTAGTAGTATTCTTGCTAACTTATATCTTTATTATTATGAATGTCATTTTTTCTCTAATTCATATATTATATATTGATATGTTGACGACTTATTTTGTATTATCATTGATGATTCCTATCCAATTAATATTGATTTTTATCCCTCTAACCTAGAATTAATCCCTAATGAGACTAGTGTCATTCAATCTGCAAATTATTTAGACCTAAATTTAGATACCATCCATAATCATGTTGTTACCAAACTATATGATGAAAAATATTCTTATAATTTCACTATCATTAAACTGCTATCATATCGATCTTGTAATTCTATTCAATTGTTTAGAAATATCACTTTAAAGCAGCTATTTCGAATACATCGACGTTCTGATCCTCAGTTTCACTATCTCCACATCAATAATCTTAAACGCATATGTCAAAATTGCCACTATCTGAAAGCATTTGTAAATAATATTATTAATAATTTCAAATACATCACGTAGTAATTTTACAATTGCATTATTTATCCTTGATTGGATAACTCATTTTTGTGAGTTTCACCCATTCTTTTCATTTAGCTTTCTAGAAGGCCTGAGTCTGATATTGTTTACTACATTTGAAAGACTACTGTTCACTTTTCCTGAGTCCTATACTGATTACTATTTTTGAAAGCCTTCATTGAAATATATTTTTCGTATACGTTCGATAGTATATTCATTCTGGTGTACACTCGCTTTAACGAAGAGATGTAGAGTGCTCTGTCATATGTTCTTCTGTAAATATTTCGACCCACAAGTGGTGGCTGTGTCTGTGGGTTTGTATCTTTTTTGTATTTACAGTTTTTAATTCATTTGGTATTTGTTATTTCTCTTTCCACTAGCCAGTAGACAGTTCCTATGGTGTTCATTGTCAAATACTATTGCCATTGTCAGAAACTGGGTATTCCATCGATTTTAAGTCGAATTGTATTGACTGTCTCGACAAGAATGCAATTCCTAACTAACCGCCATCTTTTTTATGTAGTTTCAACTGGTTGTTTTTCATGCATTGATCTTTTATCTTGAGCTAGTTTGTAGTGTATGGGGTGAACTCTGGGACAAAGTGACATAGTCATTTTGTTCCAGAGTCCACCCAATATACTACTACTTTTCTCCATTTTTGAAAAACCAGGACAACCTCTTAAGACCAAAAATGCATAAA
>OX578144.1:116170608-116263108 GCA_951213105.1 Amaurobius ferox | reverse complement strand
GGGCTCATCTGATTTTTTGTTATTGAAGACTACGAATTTTATAAAAGAAATCGATTTCTTTGCAAAAAAAGACAGATTGAGGAATGGAATACAGAGAATAGCCCTGTCTACGGTTGCTATATTTATCTTATTGACGCAACGGATGACGTCAGCAGTTTTGCATTCCTACGATTTCTCTGGAAATGGTTGAAGGGATATATCCAAATGAATAATCAGATCGGTAATCAGATTTAGATTTGCTCGCATTATTTGCATTGTGCAAATATTTACAGAATTTAATGTTAAGAAGATATGTGAGATTATGTCACTTGTTTATGCCATACGATTTACTTAGTTTGGAAAGATAATTACACTTGTATACATAACGTCAGTGGCAGATTATTAGTTTTAGAAAGCACCACATTAAATGTTTTTCGATCCCCTGTTATCATCTGTATCAAAATTGTTTAATGTAATGAACTGGTTTACAATGAAAAATTCAGTGCAAATAAAAATAAATAAGACGTACAATTCGGAAATCACCTGAATTTTCTGTTTATTGTCATGTTTATTATCTATTTGTTTGTCTCATCATAAAGGGTAAATGGCTGCACCGAATACTATGAAATATTGATGGACAGCCTTGGCAGAGTTCCACTTAAATCTTCATTATGTCATTCTGTCTACTTATCTTAATGTATTTCTAACTTTTATTACCATTTGCAAGCAAAATAGTTACAGCAGACTATTTTTTATTATATTTCATCAATATATTTATTAATCAATTTTATTATTAATAGGTTTTATTATTAATCAGCTTTATTATTAATAAGATTTATTATTAATCAGTTTTATTATTAATAAGTTTTATTATTAATCAGTTTATTTAGAGTTTTAATTTCATTGTATGAACTATGGTTGTAGTTTCAAAAATACTGAACATTATATTTTCAAATACCCAAATCGTCTGCTGGCTATTTTGTTAAATCAAATTATTGGAAAATCTTATAATGAAATGAATATTAACTTTAAATCTGTGAAGACATTTAAAAAAATCTGATGTGGGCAACACATGACTTTCCCTGCAGACTCATATTCACGTTCTCTTTATTTCTTTAATAATTTATTAAATTGAGTTCAATTGAACAAAATAACACCCATAATTATTTAAAATGACACTGAATTTTCACTTTTAATTCAATTTTCGTTCTAATTTGGTAACTGGACTTATTTTCAAAACTGGCGTAGCGAAAATGCGAAAAAAAATATCTCGAGAACGGCGAGTACTAGTGTAATGGGATTGGTATTGTTCCTTTTATCGTTAAAAATTACGTATAAAACAAGCATTTAATTGATTATTTACGCACATAGCCATTAGTTTTTGAGTTAGAGTGGATACATTCATTACACAGATAGACACACAGACATAAAGACAGACAGAGAGACACACACACAAACGTCACGCTAAAAATAGATTTTTCGTATTCAAGAGGTCCCAAAACGTGTACATCCATCTAAAACGCGAGCTGTGATTTTCAGGTATGATTCCAATACTTTCCTTATACATTACAATGTATTGCAGGAAAAGTAATAAGGGAACATACAATGCTCGGAAATGAAATATTGCTTTATGTATCGTCACGTTTTAAAAGAATTATAAAATGTGCGCCTTTTTTAACTTATATTTGAAACGGTTTTTTGATATTCAGAACTTAAGTCTGTATATGTCACATTTAATGAACTCGACATAAGTAAAATTGGACATCCATTTGTTTGTCTCATCACTATGGGAGAATAGCTGTACCACAGTTCATTAAATTTTGATGGGCAGTTTTGACAGGGACCCACTTAAAATTGAGACGCTCGTCTGCTCTGTTGTCTATATGTATCCATATTCTTCTGACGGTTTCTACACCTTGAGCGTGATCCAATTGTCATATAAACCTCCAAACAAACAGGACAAAGCCGTTCCTTGAGTCTCTAAACTAAAGCGACTTATGTAACTTTCTAATAAGTTCCTACAGAAAGCATGCACAGGAAAATTTACTGCTGCATTCTGTAAGGAAGTATGAAAAAGTTACATTCTCATAAGCATCAGTTTTATTTATGGTACACCGTAAAACATTCTGCAACAGTTGCTAAATTTATTTAGTCATTTTGTTGAGATAATTTCGGTAAACATATAGCAAAAACAACAATTACAGGCATTTCTGAAATCTCCAGCTTCATTTCTGAAATATCCAGCTAATTATCGTCTGCCGAAGTTTTAGTTTAGCTTATATATATATATATATAGTGGCAACGGATTTCAATAAAAATTAATATTTCAGAATGAGAATTTTTTAATAATATCTATAACATGTTCTTAACAAAACTACATAAAATATTTTTAAAACATAGTAAAACATTTTCTCGAAAAAATAATCAAAAAATAACCAAAACGTTACGTCACAAAAGTCTTCGTACACTTTAAAAAAATCTCTACGTATAGTAAATATTGTAATATTTCGGTAGATTAGTACTTAGTAGGATATCCTCTAGCATCCACAACAGCTTTTAAATGTCTGTGAATAGAGTTTACTAGTTTTTTGGAATTTCTGCATCAATGTTCTTCCATTCTTCGATCATTACTGTTTTTAGTTCGCTTTTCATTTTAATATCGTGTCTTCATACTCTAACCCCCAGTTGTCTCCAAATGTCTTCTATTGGGTTTAAATCCGGCGACTGAGGTGGTGTTTTCAGAACTTGTGAACAATTATAGGGACACCAGAGGCAACATTAAGAACCGTGTGCTTAGGATCGTTAACTTAATAAAAAAACAAAGTTGTTTCCAATACCTAAATTTGGGACTGATAATTTTAAATTATCTTTTAAAATATTTAAACAAAGAGCATGCTTTATTATGCCATCAGTAAATACCAAATTACCTAGTCCTGATGCTGACATGCACCCCCACACTAGGAGACCTCCACTGCTATGCTTTAATGTTCCAACGAAGTTCTTGGAATTAAGTTCTTTAATTTTTCTTCTTCAAACAATTATACGCCCAACGGAATCAAATATGTTAAATTTGCTTTCATCTGCAAATAAGACATGATTTCAATACGTTTCGGGCTTATTTACCATTGATTTTGCGAAGGAAAACCTAAACTTTCTATTTTTGGCACGCAGAACGCTCATGTAATCCAGATGATCTGAGCACTCGTCGAACAGTTTCAGGTGAAATTGGAGTAGAAAATTTTTCAGGAAATTCTGTACAAATTTTTACAGCATTCAAACGTGGATTTTTCACAAATTTTCAAACTACAAATCTCTGATCACGTTGGGTTAACTTTGCTGGACGATCTTTTCTTACATTGTTTTCGATCCGATTTTCTGCTTTGAAGTGTTTTATCACATACTGAACCGTTGAATAGAATAAATTTAATAATTTAGGGATATTATGAACTGATTCACCACTACTATGATGAAAAATAATCAATTTTCGAATGCTGTTCGTTGTTTCCTTACGATTACGAGCCATTTTTAAATAATACTGTAAATATTACGAAGTAAGCAAGCAAAAATTAAAACCAAACGCTTTTTTAAATGTCACTACAATACAAAAATAAAAATAAAGCGAAAGACAATATTGTTATTTGTGAATTTATCTGAAAATGTTTCGGTGTACGATCACTTTTGTGACTTGTTCTTTCTCTGCATCCTTGCATTTTCATTTTTATAAAAAAAAGAGTCAATACTTAAAAAAAAAGTTAGGTATTTTTTAGAATCACATGGAGATGATATGAAAAAATATTGAACTTTATATTCGAATCCAATTGTAGACGACAACGCTTTTTCTACAAATTTTTAAAGTGTACGAACACTTTTGGGAGTCATATATATATATATATATATATATATATATATATATAAGTCCAATATTTCTGCCTCTATCTCTAAAATTATGGAAGCTTCATTAATTAACAAAATAAAGAATTAACCTTTCAATCATAAAGGCTATAAATGAAAGATCTATCTCTATTTTTTTTATCCCTAATAAGAAGTTTAGAAACGTAGTCTACAAAAAAGCTATTGTGCAAGTTTAAAATTGTTAAAATCTATATAAATAAAATTGTAGATTTACGTTTCTGCCTGTGTGTTTATCGCAGCACACGGGGAATCCGTTTATTTCCATTTTGTGACTATTATTATGAAATAATCTAAATATTTAAAATCCACGGCAAATTACGATTTTTAATTTTCTTTTTTTATACACTATTTTGCAAAAAAAGCACCATGAAGAAAGTGACTGGTTTATTGAAATTAAATATGAGTGCACAGGTAATGAAATGATTACAAAATCAAGGCTGCAGGAGATGGTTAGCAATTTCGCATTGAATTTTCAAATCAGTAATTGGCCCCTTGGCGGCAATGCATGCTTGTATACGTCTAAGTGAGGAGTGATGAAGTTTTCTAATGTCATCCTGCGATACATTCTGCCAGGCATTCCTCAATTGTTACTCCAGATCTGCTAAATTTCGGGGTGTCCGAATCTGGCGGCGTAGCATATCCCATATATGTTCGATTGGCGAAAGGTCTGGTGACCTTACTGGCCAATGAACGATATTAACAGCAGAGACAGTCCACAGATATGCGAGCCGTATGTGGCGTGGTATTATTTTGTAGGAAAACGGCCCCAGAATGACATGCCATTAAGGGTAACGCAAACGGGCGCAGGATTTCATCAATATATCGTTGAACTGTTAAAGTTGTATGTAGGATGACTAGGGGCGACCTGCTGTCGTAATAGATAGAACCCCACACCATCACAAAAGGGGTAATGGCTGTGTGTCTGTGTAAAACAAAGGTTGATTGGGACTGGCTCTGGTGCCTGCACACACGTACTCGATGATCATCTGCGGAAAGAGCGAAGCGTAATTCATCGCTGAACACTATGCGATGTCAGTCTGCTGGCCGCCATGATGCTTGGCTACGACACCACTCCAAACGACTCTGTCGATGTTGTGGGGTTATGGGCAAATGTCTTAATGGCCGCCATGAGAGTAACCCCATCTCAGCTCAGCGCTGTGAGATGGCTGGAAGGTACCACGAGTGGCATAGAAGAAGCTGTAGCACGTTGGATGGCGGACAATGATGCGTTGGGAAAGTTCAAACCTGTCGCACAATCATCCGATCTTGCCTTGCATTCGTACACCTTGGCCTTCTAGAGTCTTCATTCTGTTGATGAGTTCCTTGCAGCAATCATTGCTGCCAGCACCTTTGCACAGCAGTGGCCGTTCGGTGCATGTGGCGGCCTACTGCTCCGTATGACCAGCCAGCTTCACGCATCCCGACTATACGACCACGTTTGAACTCGTCTGATTGCTTATAAAATCTTCGGCAACGTTGTAATGGCATTATTGGTTATTTCTCCTCGGAACTGTAATATAAGGATAACAACCAAAGAGAAACAGTCCACATTTTTAACCTGCTTTATAGGATGCTAGTTGGCCAATAGAAACGCGCGCTATTTTACCCAATTTAACACTCATTGGCCTTGCAAATCGAATCATTTGCATAGTTGGTATAAAGGAATTTGCATGCGAAATTACGAGATGATCGAATTTTTTTCTTCTTTTTTTTTGGGGGGGGGGGGAGTGCGCTTCGGTTTTTTTTTTTTTTTTAGAAGAATGTATATTCCATACGAAGGACGGGTATAGTGCTTATATACAATACAATTCTATATATCATAGCTTCTACATACTAAAAATTGAATTTATTGAGAGATTAAAATTGAAGGAATAATAAATGTTATTACATGAAATTAAGCTAAGGACATGGTCATAATAGATATTAATAAAATCAAATTTAGAACTCTTCATATTGATATAAAAAGGGGCGATGCATTTTAAATGGATTTGGAAATATAGCAAACTGGCATATTTCTTGAGCTGGGGTATTATGCCGACTACCCTATATGAAATCAGTAATTTCGTTACATGTTTCTAATATACATATCTCGTGAATCAAGCTAGATTTTGATGAATTTCTTTTCATGCAATGAAATTGAATCAAAGAAATATTCTTATGTAATTTTATCATCCTACAGGAAAGTGCGGAATAACGATAATAATTAAAAATATGCGTCTGCCTATCACTACATCAAGAATCGTTATAACGGCTTTTAATACTTTTTTCACTGATTTTTATGCTAAATTAGGACTAGGTTTATGGATTAAAATATGCCTGATTTTAAACCGCTGGTTTACCACCATAATTGACCTTTGGACATAAAATGTCACAATCTGACGTACAACCAGCTTTGATATGTTCAATCATTTCGGTTTGAGTGTTAACTTACTTGGTTTGAAAATAAAAGATAACTCCTTGGTTTTTTTCTTTCAAATTTCTTTTTTCAAGCCATATTTACTGGGTTACAAGTGTCACTGTCGCGCAACAGAAACATTTCTTATTTTTGACCGAGGTGGCTGCTCTGTTTTATTTTAATCCTGAATAAGTAATCTGGTTTTCCTTTTTAACTCTATTGATACTCTCTACTCTTCATATGCTGTACTTAACATTATTTTCTCTTACGTATTAGAAAAATAAATCATTTTCTTCATCAGTTTTAGCGTAATTTTTAATATTTATGACAATACTATCAGAAAAGCTGCCTATTTATAAGAATTTATACCTAAGAATTTATAATATTTTATATCTAACGATAAAAATTTGAGTTTTTAATAAACCTCCATTTATCAGACTCAAATATTGAATACATTTGTACACCATGTAATACACAAATATTCAATATTAACACACAAATACTGAAAATAAAAACTCAAATATTCAAAATAACAATACTCAAAATAATAATACTCAATATAATAATACTTCAAAAGGATAATACAAAAATAAAGTATCCAAAATAAATATTCACTCAACATTAATACATAATTGCACAAATACTCAAAATATTATAATACCCCAATACTCAATATTACTACACAAAAACTCAAAATATTATAATACACAAATACTCAAAATATTATAATATACAAATACTCAATATTACTACACAACTACTCAAAATATTATAATACACAAATATTCAAAATATTATAATTCACAAATACTCAATATTACTACACAAATACTCAAAATATTATAATACACAAATACTCAAAATATTAAATACATACACCATATTATATATCTAATGATAAAAATTTTAGTTTTTAATAAACTTCCATTTGTCAGACTCAAAATATTAAACACATTTACATAATTTCGAAAAGAAATGAAATTCGCCTGTTTAATCTTCAGCATAAAAAGAACTTAATATAAGTTTTAACGAAAGAAAAAAGTGTACGAAAGCTATTAATGGGAAAGAGGAATAAGATCTTCCCAGTTTAAATGATCCGAGGAAGTTTATCGACTTTTTGTGATGGTGTTTCTTTTATAAAACATGATTAAATTTGAAACTTTAGATTAAAACTTCCTTCTGTGAGAGTTGATATTAATAACCTGTAGGTTGTTGTTTTCTAGTTTGGTAAATAAGTACCTCTTCATCCGAGGGAGACATTTTGTAATGGAAATTGTGCAAAATATTTGTTATTTTAAATGGTTAATAACCAAAATTGTTAATGAAAAAGAAGGAAAAGCGATAAAAGTGTGAATTTAGCAGCATTTTAATTAAATCCTATATATAATTGCCCAAATCCCCCCAGAACGGTTAGCAAAAGAACTTGATGAAACATTGGCGACCTTAATGCCGAATTTGCCTACTTTTCTGAAATACCGTCAAAATAAACGAAATTATTGCCAAATTGATGAAAATTTTGCCAAATAGATACAGACGACGTTACATTAATGAAACTGACATCATACTGAAGAACATTCAATATCTAGGCAAATTAAGTTCAATTTATTTGACAAGCCTTACTACCTTAAGGGAATTATTAATTTAATGTATTGGATTCAAAATATAGTGAATCTTAGGACTCGTGAAACAGGTACGTTTCGTTAGGGGTCTAAAAGCTCTTAAATTAGTTGTGCTTTATTGGGGGGGTGACATTTTAATTAGATTTCGATAAGATATGCCTGTCTGTTCGTTCATCCCACTTGGTGACAAACTTGACGATTTTTGGAAATGCGCAACAGTGAGTGACAACACATCGCCAAACAGACAAACATGTTACCGACTGTCGAAATTTACGCTATTAAATAAATATATTTTCTTTTGATAATCCCTACCGCTTTGAGTAAATTATTAACGTCATATTCTTTATTTAAAATACGTTCGAAATAAGTACTGTTTGTGGCACAGCTACGATTTGTAAAGGAATCTAGAGGGTCGAAAATTAATTGGGTTCCGTTAGGGGATAGTGTTGTATGTTTCAATAGGAAATCGTAAAAGAAATAAAAATATTGAACGGGAGAGATGCGTCGCTCGTATGTGTCTCTTCATAGTAAGAGTGCAAGTTCTGCAGGCGGAGTCTGGCCGGGATCGGAGAAGGTCGTGTTGTGACTAGCTCCTGATTTCGCCATTTACGCGCCATTTTCATCATGCCTGCAAATCGAGTGCCTGGATACTTGCATGCTTTTAGAAAATTGTTTGCATCTGAGACGTCCCTTGTGGACTTCAAACGATTTCAAGCACAATTCGCTCCTCCTGTTGATACTATCAAGAAAGTAAGCCAGCCAGACTTAGAGAAATTAGTGAATTTAGAGATCGGCTATGATGAGCTCATGGACTTAGTTGAAAATCCTCCGGATGATATGACGGAGGAGGAATGTATTCTACTACCCTAAGCCAAAGCTGCCAGAGCTGAGATAGCAATGAAAAAAGGTGAATACGCCAGGTGAGCCCCCCACGAGTTCTTCTCGTGGGATTTTTGTTGAATCGCAGAATTCTACGAAACCTCAGTTTGCTTCAACCTCGACCAATTTTGGTAGTTTTGAATTTCAAGCCGGGCTGTGAAACACCCCTTAACTGATACTGATGACGAAGGATTTCAAAGAATGCCTAAAAGGCATATGGCTCAAATTGAGAAAATGACCCCACACCTCCCAACCTGCAAGCAAGTTCTTGACTCGGAGGTTCCTACCCAGGATGCAGCTAATGCCACTAATGAGAAGCCTAAGAAAGAAAGACGACCACTCGCCTCTTCATATTATCACATGCCAACTGGCATGATTATTTAAATGTCTTAAAAATGCTATCTCCCTCTATCACCGGTAGCTTGAGAGCAAATATATTTATACTAGAAGTTAAAACTAGAAATTAATTTAATGCTGTGCAGCGCAGACACCCGAACGACAAAGTTTCATATAGGACCTCCCTTTTGAATGAAGACAAACCACTTAATGTGGTCATAGGAGCGCTGCCAGTGCCCACCAATATTGAATTAATAAAAAAAAATTAGAAAATCATGGATCTGGAATTAAGAGTACCACCCAACTTCACAAAGGGCCGAAAACGAATAGCGTGCTAATGCCTTTATTTTATGTGCAAACCCTCGAAAATCTAAAAATTTAGAAAGTAAATAATATTCTAGGAATTAGTGTTAAAACTGAGAACTACTGAGGGCGCAAGAGCGCTATCACACAATGCTTTTGTTGCCAGAAATTCTGGTACGCAGCAAATGCTGGCCATTTGCTTCCAAAATGTGTAAAATGTGCAGGAGATCACGATTCTAAAGACTGTCCCAAGAAAGCCGAAAGTAAGTGTGCTTGTGTAAATTGTGGAGGTGAACTACCCTGCCAGCTACCGGAGATGTTTTAAATTCCTTAAACCAAATATCAAATATCGCTTAGCCTACTTTCACCATAACTTTTCAAGTAATACCCGCTCTTACGTTGCTGGTGCTGCTTTTAATTCTAAAAAAGAGAACTTCCTGAAATTACCTGAGAAAAAGCAAATTGTAAACTTCGACAGTAAAAATCTACCAGTTGGAGGAGGTGATCATAGCAGAGACGACTGGCTCGAATTTATCGATATGATCATTAGGTTCGAGAAAAATGGTTATGAAAAGAACTTTTTACTAAATGTGAGACCAGAAATAGATCTCACATGTGTTTTGGTGAGACAGTTTTATGCCAGTTATTTATTGATCTGAAACATCGAACAATACTTGTGATCTGGATGGCGCCGAGGTTTACAGTAAACCATAAATTTAAGAGCGTCAAGACAGAGGGGGCCGAGCTGGCCCTTACGAGAATGCCAAGTAGCGACATTGGTTCAATGATTAACCAATGAAGAAAATGCTTGTTGCGTCTCACTGAATGCTGCAAATGAAAGCAAAGGGGGCGTGACACCGCCCAAGGGAAAAAGGGAGCCACAGCCCGTGACCAAAGAAGGGCACTAGGAGCGGACTTTGACAGATAACTTCGAGACGATGACTTATAAATAACGACGTGTGAAATAACAGTTCGAGTTCGACATCACAATTATGACTTAATGACTTGTGCAGAGACTAGAGAGATACTTGTGTGACATGATGACGTGTTGATGTACGGGTGTGCACGCCATGAGTACAAAGTGATCGTCGATATTACGGGTCAGTGAATAATTACTTCGAGTCTATTCCGGTAATATGATCGGCGAAGTACCTGGTGGTGACGAAGTACAAGACAGACTTGAAGGTATGTGTTCCTCAAAAACATATCTAGGTCTAAACAAATATATTAGGCTAGTTAGGTGGTCTCACATGTTTCTCCGCCACAACTAATAATTAATTGTGGAATGAATTAATAAGTGTTCATGTTGTTAATAAATGTTTTATTATTAAAGTTTAAATGGGGTAATCGATTTAATATTATTCTAATAATATTCCTTTACAGAATTCACGTAAAGATAAATAATTGGATGATTTTATATAGCGGCACAACAATGCAATGTACAATAATAAATAAGCACCACTATACGAGTAATTTACGATCATGTTAAGTTATATATATATTAGATACGTTAATGATAATTAATCTAAAAGTTCAACTTTAAGTTTCTTTGTCTTTTCTGTTACCACACTAAAAGCGCCCAAAAACGCTTTCCCTGCCTTCAGGGAGTCTAGATATTATGTGCAATAGTATTTGCGTATTCGCAAAGCAAAAATAGAAAGTTTTTCTCAAGCGCCGATCACTTATCCTCAGAGCATTTCCTATTGGAGGGCTCAGAATCTTTAGTGTAATGGCAAGCCCCGTAGCTCCACCCCTTTCCTTGCCAGACTTCTGCTCTCGTTTCAAGGCAGTGCTCTACGGAACACATCCCTATTCGAAAATTTTCTTTATTTCTCTGGAGAAATTTTTTCTCCTTATTCCAAACTAAGCGACACGTAATTGTTGAATTGTGAATTGTCCCAATTCCGTTCTACGTGCTCAGCTATGATCCCATTGGATCCTTATCATGTTAACTTTACTTTACTTTTATTTCCCAAACCTCAGAGTTTAAAGCAAAGTCTTCGGGTTTGCTAAGCCCTCCAAATTGTATCCCTTGAGATCTTGAGAAGTTCTGCAGGCGGGTGATAGGAAGGCAATGTTTTTCAGCTTTAGTGATTGATGGCTGATGAGAAGTAATATTTTGCAACTTTATCCCGTCTTATGACAGGCTTTCTTTCCAGTAACTTATAATATAAACTAAACCATTTAAAGTATTTGCACTGCAAAAGGATAAGTTTCTGTTTTGAATACATGTTTATTTTCCCTAAAATATATAGTAATGTATAGGGAAAGTATTGGAATCGAGTCGATAATCATAAATCAAATTTTTGGCGGGTCTACACATTTCGAGCACATTAGAACACGAGAAATCTATTTTTAGCGTGTCGTCTGCATGTTTGTCTGCGTTTCTGTCCGTTTGTCTGCGTGTGTGTCTGTATGTCTACTGTATGTCTGTCTGAGTTTCTGCCTGTTTGTCTGCTTGTGTGTCTGTCTGTCTACGGTATGTCTGTCTGTGCAATGTATGTACCTATCCACTCCAGCCCCAAAACCATTTGTCGAAATTTTACAAAATTTGGTCTACTGAGGGTTAACCTGCTGCTGATTCAAAAACAAAACCGTGCCTTTTTTGAGAAATGGCCCATAAAAATTGTTAAAATCTAGAATACTGCTGAAATGTATGAATTGAATTCTTATTCAATACGTAATTTTTGACGACGAAAATAATAAGACCAACCCCATTTCTAGTCTAAGACCAACCATTCACGACATATTTCAGTTTTTTAGTATTTTTGCCATTTGCCTTTTAAAATACGCCCAGCCGCTAAATGACAACGAAAATTGAATTAGAATTGCAAATTCAGTCTGATTTCAAATACTTATCAGTGTTATTTGGTGTGATTAAACGCAGCTTCATGAATTATGAAAGGAAGAGGAAATTAAATTGAACCTCTAGAGAAAGGCGTGTGCTGCCCACAACATATTTTTTTTCAACAGAGACCACCAAACTCTCTGAAGGTTTAGAGCTGTTGAACCGACTGCCAGTAAATAGTGAACTTATTGAACCATCGCAAAAATAATAAATAAAAATATGATGTGGGCAGCACATGACTTTCGCTTCATACTCATATTCAAGTTCTCTTTATTCAATAATTCATTAAATTAAGTTTAATTGCACAAAATATCAGCCATAATTATCTTAAATCACACTAAATTTCCCTTTTAATTCAATTTATGTTTTCATTTGGTAACTGGACTTATTTTCATAGGTGGCATAACGAAAATGAGAATAAACTAAAATATCTTGAAAGTGGCTAGTCCTGGAGTAATAGGGTTGGTCTTACTCTTTTCGGCAGCTAAAAGTAGGTATAAAATAAGCATTTAATAGATATATTTGAGCATACGTATTCTTTTATTTTTAGATTTAACGATTTTTGCGGGCCATTTCGCAAAGAAAGGCATGCTTCTTTATCCCGATTCCTACCAAAATCCAATCAGCTCTAAGATTGCTCACAAGGGACTTATCTACCAAATTTTAAGAAAGTTGGTTAACTAGTTTTCAATTAAAGTGGATAAAAAATCTGCATAGACAGACAAACACACACTGGCACATACACGGACACGGTATCCCAGTGGTTAGCGCGCGGGAATTGCACTCGGTAGGTCCGGGTTTGATTGCCGCCACTGCCCAAACTGCCGCCGTTTTCACGAGGAGTACGATCACGTTAAACAAGTGGGTCCGTAAGTCCTTCCGAGAGGTTGGTAGTAGGGGAAGGAGGGCACGGTCCTTGTGGATGCCTCCCCCACTGGGTTCCGGTCTAAATTGAGTGGAGCTTCCCGGACGTCTATACAATTAACTTTCTGGTAGGTCTGAAGGTCTGGATCTCAACAACAATAGCCACATATCCAGACGTCACGCTAAAAATAGTTTTGTCGTGTTCCTGAGGTTTCAAAAAATGTAGACCTGTTGAAAACTCGAGTTGCGATTTTTGGCACGATTTCAGAACTTTCCCTATACATTACCATGTATTGCAGGGAATGTAAAAAAATCTGATGTGGGCAGACATGACTGTGCCTGCAGGGTCATATTCACGTTCACTTTATTTCTTCAATAATTCCTTATATTGAGTTTAATTGCGCAAAATAATGTCCATAATTATTTAAAATGACACTGAATTGGCACTTTAATACAATTTTCGTTCTCAGTTGGTAACTGAATTTTTCTTCAAAGGTGGCATAGCGAAAATGCGAAAAAACTAAAATATCTCGAGAACGGTTAGCTCTAGTGTATTGGGGTTGGTCTTATTCTTTTCATCGTTAAAAATAACGTAGTAAATAAGCATTTAATTGATATATTCAAGCATACGTAGTTTTTTATTTTAGATTTTGTCGATTTTGCCGGGCCATTATGCAAAAATAAAAAAGACAGGTTATTTTCTGCCGAATCGTACCAAAATCTAAGCAGCAACATGGTAATCCACAGGTGACTCATCCACCAAATTTTGTAAAATTTGATCTATTAGTTTTTTCAGTTAGAGTGAATACAGGTAATTTTTGCAGGTCATTTCGCAAAAAGAAGCGGGTTGTTTTATCCCGAATCGTACCCAAAACTAATCAGTACCAGGGTTACACTCAAGTGACTTAACTACCAAATTTTATGAAATTTAGTCGATTAGTTGAGTTAGAATGGATATATACAATTTTTGCGGGCCATTTCGTAAAAAAATGCAGGTTCTTCTTTTTCGAATTGTATCAAAATCTAATCAGCATCAGAGTGACCTACAAGTGACTTATCTACCAAATTTTGCAAAATTGGGTCAATTAGTTTTTCAGTTAGAGTGGATACAGGTGATTTTACGGGCCATTTCGCAGAAAAAGGCAGATTGTTTTATCCCGAATCTTACAAAAAACTGATAAAGCACCAGGGTCGCACCCAAGTGACTTACCTACCAAATTTTATGAAATTCGGTCCATTAGTTTTTGATTTCGAGTGGATACATGTATTGCACAGACAGACACACATACAGACAGACGCACACACAGACCTCACGCTAAAAATATTATTTTCGTATTCTAGAGTTGCCAAAACGTGTAGATCCGTCGAAAACTCGAGTTGCGATTTTTGGCATGATTCCTATATACATTACCGTGTATTGCAGGGAAAGTAAAAAAAAATTCCGGAATATGAAACAGTTTCATATTTTCAACCATTAAAGCAATGGGAATTAATTCAAACATTCAAATAATTTGACAATTTGGTTAACATGATCAACCAACGATACTCTGTACATAAAAATAGAATTTTGATAAGAATCTGAATAAAAAAAAGAGGACTGAATTGAATTACCATGATCAACTAAGAAAAGTTGGGCTATAAATATGCAAATTTTGAGAAACAGTTAAATAAACAAACAGGAACATGTATAGTCCTTGTGTAGCCGTACAATAAAATTAAATGATGAATAAATAAAATAATCAACAAGAACGATAATTCAAGTGGTACGATAATTCAACATAACAGACAAAAACACTTCTCAGGCAAACACACTTAACAGACAAAAAACATACGTATAACAGACAAAACATATAAGAGAAAAACACATAACAGACAAAACACATAAGAAATAAAACACATAACAGACAAAAACATATAACAGACAAAGATTTAGCAGGTATATATATACACCATTAAGTTAAACTGTTCAATCAGAGATGACAACACCAATTGAATTCCAGCAATTGAATTGACATTCTTAAAAATTCTAGAAAACAAAAGGTGCCGTTTTCTTTTAGTAAATACAGTAATTTGCAACGACTCTTAGTAAGAGATTTTTTAGAGTTTCAAATAGATTCATTTTACATATAGTTTAAATTGTTGTTAATGCAATAAAACTAATAAACTTCGCTTACAGGGAAACGGGGTTCTCAACGGCGAGAGAAGAGAAAAGAGGAATATAAACCTTGGAGGACGCAACAAGACGAGTCTATGAATAAGCAGTCAAATACCAAAGAGGAAATTGGTTGATCACCGAAATAATTCAAAACACTTATTCAGTGAGTAAAACTAGGGCTATAAGTATCATACTAAATTAAGAAAGGTAACTAAATGGTTTCAATCACGTGGATTCACTTGCCATTTTAAATTATTAGCTCCAGTCGGATGCTAGGTGAGCTAGAATATATCTTTTGTACTCTAATTTCTTCATCATTGTATTACAAACGTCCTCTATGGATTTAATATTGTACTTAAACAACATTTGTCCTTCAACATGGCGTTTACGATGAAGACCATTTTGAGACCAAAAAAAAAATAAATAAAGACGTTTTGCTTGATTCTGAAAGTAATAGCCTGATAAGTGATAGGGAAATTCATGATTTGCAATTGTACGATACTTGCCAAAATGTTAATGAAAAATAAATGCATTATCACTGTTTTTACTTTCCCTGCAATACACGGTAATGCATAGGGAATGTATTGAAATTGTGTCGAAAATCGCAACTCGAGTTTTTGATGAATCTACACGTTTGGGATCTCTAGAACATGAAAAAACTATTTTTATCGTGACGTCTGTGTGTCTGGCTGTGCAATGCATGTATACACTCTAACTCAAAAACTAACTGACCAAACGTCATAAAATTTTACATGCAAGTCACTTGTGGGTGACCCTGGTGCTGATTAGATTTTGGTACGATTCGCATTAAAAGAATCTGCTTTTGTTTGCGAAATAGCTCGAAAAAACTACATGCATCCATTCTAGATAAAATATTAATAGCTCAAAGTTTGGTAGACAAGTCACTTGTAGACTATTCTGATGCTGATTAAATATTGGTACGATTCGGAAGGAAAGAACCTGCCTTTTTTTATGAAAAATCATCAAATGCTAAAGTAAAAGACTACGTATGCTCAAATGTATCAATTAAATGCCTGTGTTATACGTAATTCTTAACAATGGAAATAATCTCCTCACTCTAGGTCTAACCGTTTTCGAGATATTTTAGGGTTTTTTTTGCATTTTTATTCGCCGTCTTTGAAAATACGTTGTTACCAAATGAAAACGGATATTGAATTACAAGTAGAAATTTAGAGTCATTTCGAATAATTATGTGTGTTATTTTGTGCAATTAAACCTAATTTAATGAATTATTTTAGAAATAAAGAGAAAATAAGTTTAAGTCTGTAGGGAAAGTCATTGTCTGCCCACATCCGACTTTTTTACTATAATTCTCACTAAGATGTATTATGTATGGCACATAACCTAAAAAAATGTTTTAAGAAATCTGTTATTTGCTGATAAAATCCAAATTATATACACCATTTCTAAAAATAAATGGAATTCTCCTGTTCAGTCGCCGATTGAAAGGATCTTAATCAAGATTTTGGTGACAGCGGAAAAAATGTACGAAACGATTCAATGCTTGAGAAAATCAGATTCTCATTTATAAATGTTCCGAAGAGTTTTCTGTCAATTTTTTATAATAAGTTTTCGATTAATCTGAAAATGACCAAATTGAAAACGAGTTCCAAGTTTTATTTCCTGTTTGGTTTTCTTAAAAATCATTTATCAGTGTCTTAAATTGGCGTGCTTAAAAAAATAATGGGCTATTATTTCTTCACTTAATGACAAATATAATTTGTCTTGTCTGTTATACAGAGACTGTTTACACATTTATATAGCACATTTAAAGCAATGTAATTAAGCTTGAAATAACAATATGTATTTCTTAAATGTTCTACCTAATGGTCCTTTCTCTTCTACATCATCTTCTACATCATCCTATATCATTCTACATCTTGATTTCTGTTCTACATTGGGTTTTCTGTTTGTTTTTGTCTAGACTATTATTCTATATTTTTAAGTTTTATTTTCTGTTTGTTTTCCTTAAAAATCCTTTATCAGTCTCTTAAATTGGCGTACTTAAAAATAATGGGCTGTTATTTCTTCACTCAATGACGAATATATTTTGTCTTGTCTGTTATACAGAGACTGTTTACACATTTATAGAACGCATTTAAAGCAATGTAATTAAGCTTGACATAACAATATTTATTTCTTAAATGTTCTACCTAATGGTCCTTTTTCTAGGTTATCATTCTACATCTTGATTTCTGTTCTACATTGGGTTTTCTGTACGTTTTTGTCTAGACTATTATTCTATATTGGCGGTTTTATTTTCTGTTTGTTTTCCTTAAAAATCTTTTATCAGTCTCTTAAATTGGCGTACTTAAAAAATAATGGGCTGTTATTTCTTCACTCAATGACAAATATATTTTGTCATGTCTGTTATACAGAGACTGTTTACACATTTATAGAACACATTTAAAGCAATGTAATTAAGATTGAAATAACAATATTTATTTCTTAAATGTTCTACCTAATGGTCCTTTTTCTAGGCAATCATTCTACATCTTGATTTCTGTTCTACATTGGGTTTTCTGTTTGTTTTTGTCTGGACTATTATTCTATATTTTTAAGTTTTATTTTCTGTTTGTTTCCCTTAAA
The DNA here is from genome assembly GCA_951213105.1 of Amaurobius ferox. Taxonomy (NCBI): domain Eukaryota; kingdom Metazoa; phylum Arthropoda; class Arachnida; order Araneae; family Amaurobiidae; genus Amaurobius; species Amaurobius ferox. The sequence continues at coordinate 116,245,208 of OX578144.1, read as the reverse complement.
AATCCTTTATCAGTCTCTTAATTTGGCATACTTAAAAAATAATGGGCTGTTATTTCTTCACTCAATGATAAATATATTTTGTCTTGTCTGTTATACAGAGACTGTTTACACATTTACAGAACACATATAAAGCAATGCAATTAAGCTTGAAACAACAATATTTATTTCTTAAATGTTCTATCTGATGGTACTTTCTCTGGACTATCATTCTGCATCTTTATTTCCAATAAGAGAGCTTTTTTTAAAGTAAGGAGTGGTAATTTATTCCATTACTCTTTCACATTTTTTAATAGTTTATCCATTATTTTAGGTCTGCGTTTAGAAAGTTCTCTTTCAAACAATCCAAATAAGCAATAATACATTGACGGCACACCAGGAAACTTTGAAAAAATATGAGCAAAAGGAATAGCTTTAATAATTGTATCTTTTGTCATTTTTTAACGAAATGTAGCGGTAGATTTTGATGTGTGACTGGTAGATGTATTCTGATGAAGTCTACTCGGTTAAGATTCCGTGGATAAATGGATGACATTTCTTCCTTAAAATAGTTAAAATATTATCTTATTATTATACTGAATATATTTTGAGGCTTTTCCACATTTCTTAGCTTTAAATTACCGTTGTGCGAACATCTATCATTAATTCTGAATCTTTTATCTGAATCCTTTTTGGGACAGTAAATCGATTTTTTGTGACAGTCATTTAAATAGATCCACGCTTCATCAATTGTCACTATATATTTCCATCTGTCACTGGCTAAATGTTTTTCATAGAGAATTCTAGAGCATGTTCTGCGCTCAGCCACATGTTAAGCAAAGGCGGTAAATATTATGATTTTTAAGGATTGAATTGATGACTGACTGATTGATTGATTTGTTTACAATCGTTACAGAGGCATTAAAATACACTGCAATTGTTTTTTGAGTCGGTAGATTTTCCTTTGAGACCAGATGCTTTATTTTGTAAATAGTCGTAAATGTACGTACTTTCTTTGGGTAATTATTGGTTGTTCTTTTTCCAATTAAAATCAATGTTTGCTGCTTGTTTCCGTTATCATTGATAATACCAGGTGGTCAGAATTAAAACACCCCTACTCTGAGCTCTCTATACATCGAACTACTCAGTGTAAAGGCTCCAAAATTGTTGAACCTACTATTCTAGACATGGGGAGAGGGATTACGCGAAAAATAATAGTTCCAGAAATACCGAAAGGTGGCGCTGTACAACAGAAAATATGCTGAAAAGACACAAAATAATAACAAAAAAACAAACACATGCGATATTGAATTTTTCCTTTTTAATTTCTTTTGCCGATATGAAAAAAAGACGATAAAAAATGAAGAAACTTAAATTGTCATTGTAACTGCAATTTCGCACTGTAAGCATAAAAATTTGCATAAATCCTTGGTTTGCAGCTACTATGTTCTGGGCATAAAAGGGGATAAAACTGGGAAATTTTCATTCTTATCAGCGATGGCTGTCACACTGCCAGAAAGTGCTTTGCTTGCGAAGCTGTTTTATGAAAACAAAGGACATGGTGCAGCTGCACTTCGAGAGTTTCGTCGACTTAAGAATTTGCGCAAAGGACCATTATTTCCAGAAGCTCTCAGGAGAATGATCGCTCGATTCAAGAAAACTGGACATCTTAGAGTTCAGCCGGGTCCAGGACGCAAATCGATTCGTTCAGATGTCGTTGACGATGTTGCCACTGCTATTGTTGAACAATCAATGGATAACGTTATAGGCTGTAGTAGTGCACGTGGCGTGTCACGACACTTAGGTGTTCCCTACAGCACAGTGTGGAACGTACTGAGAAACATAGAGCACTTTTTCCTGTACAAAATTAGTCACAATCACCACTTGCTGATCATCGACAGGGAGAAGCGACTGACCTTTGTATTGACATTTCTGGCTAGAGTTGAAGTGGATGCATTGAGGCCATGGCAGATTCTATAGAGCGATGAAGCGCATTTCCATCTAAGAGGAACAGTCAACATCCATAACTGTCGCATTTGGGACCCGGAAAACCCTCGTACCTTTCAAGAGATTCCACTTCACTCACCGAAAGTTACAGTCTGGTGTGGATTCACAGCCACATTCATTCTTGGACCTTTTTTTTTCGAAGAGGCTACTCCCAATGGACCTGTGACATGCACTGTGACGGCCAGGAGGTACAAAAGCATGCTCGAAAATTTTGTTGTACCCCAACTGCAACAGCACCAATGTCTTGCTTCAATTACCTTTATGCAATATGGAGCGCCTCCACACATTGGATTCTGTGTACAGCAGTTTCTTCGACAACATTTTACTAATAGTAGAGTAATTAGTCGTGGGTTTCCGACAACCTGGCCATCTTGTTCTCCAGATCTTAATCCCTGGGATTTTTGGTTGTGGGGATACTTAAAAAATCTTGTTTATCGAGAACGTCAGATAACCTTGGCAGATTTGAAAGACAGTATCACTCTGCATGTGAGAAGCATCTCAATCGACTAATTACGATCCGCAGTTGAACAAGCTGTCCACAGACTACAGATTTTACATCTTGAAGAAGGTAACCGTATTAAGCAGCATTCCCTGCATCGATAAGGTGCTTGTGATATGAATGCTTGGTACGTTCGAATAAAATGTGTTGCAAATGTGTATTTTGTGTCTTTTCAGCATATTTTCTGTTGTACAGCGCCACCTATTGGTGTTTCTGGAACTAATTTTTTTTCGCGTAATCCCTTTTCCCATGTCTTGAATAGTAGATTCAACAATTCTGGAGCCTTTACACTGAGTAGTTCGATGTATAGAGAGCTCAGAGTAGGGGTGTTTTAATTCTGACCACTCGGCATTACATATTTTGCTTTTTAAAATATGAACTTAAGGTTTTAAAAGAGTTTATTAATTACAGAATAAGAGTATATCTCTTCAGAAGGGGCAAAACCTAGTCTCCAATACAAAGTTTGTTCTCATTTTTGTAGTAGATAAAATTTAACTAGAGCAAACGATAATTTAGCTCTTTTAAAATAAGCTGTTGCCAAAATATTTTTTGAATTAATTGAAGTTTTGATGTTTTTTCAATAATATCGTTCTAAAAATATATAAACAGCCTATGTGGTAGTACCCAACAGAAATATTATGGAATGATCTGTAAGCAAAATGCATTTCTTTTACATTTTTATGGCTTCAAAATGAAATGTGATAAATTGTGTATTACTTTCGTTGCTATGGGGAAATTATTTTTCAGTTCGGAATTCATTTTTCTACCACATTAAAAATTTAATAGTTTCTAAGGGCTCTGAATACGAAAACACAGTTATGCATTCCAACCGTCTGACGATCTGTTTATCCATGGATTTCTGTAACTCGTTTTTCTTCAAAAGTACTTAACCGATTCAAAATAAATTCTGTGCAAATATACAATGTTCTATAAATGCGATAAAAGCGGTGGTATTCTTTAAAAATTTCTCCGCACTACGAGCATGATCATTTAGGTTCATATTACACTATTTTCGAAGCTAATCATTGAATAGACCCCCCCCACACTAAATAGCCCATGTAGGCTCTGAAACTGGCTAATCGCAATTTTTAAATTTAATAGGGCTGTTATGTTCATAGTTTTACTTACCGAACAATTGATTTAAATTCTTTGTTGAACCTTCACTTTCCTGTTTTGCATTTTACGGTTCATTCATAGTGTTAAAGTGCGGAACAAGATCCTCTTAAATTTGGAATTTGGAAGATATAAATACCAGCACCATAAGAAAATCAGTGATAGAATAGGCCGCAAAAATAACCCCTTAGGTTCACCCTCCTGTTAGGAAAAGTAAATCTCCAAGAACACCTGTCCGGAAACACAGGGGAATCAAAACATTTGAAACTTAAACCCTTACTTTTAAAGAACTTCTTCTTCAGTCACAAATATTAAATAAAATAAAATCACAGTAAAATGAAAATAAACACACAGAATTTTAGAAGTTAAAGAATGACATCTTTTATTAAAGATATGTATGGAATTATCAAAACACATAAGCTGAATCTTTATCAGCACGCCACTGGACTCAGGCGCAAAGGACCTTATTCAATTGCCACAGACTTCAGAGCCGTAAAACTCAAATGTACTAAATCAGAGTGGCAAAACATTAAATAATTATAAACTTTATAAATTAAGGCGGTATGGTCAAAAGAACGGGGGCGAGCACTCGAAAGGTTCAGAATTTCAGAATTTAAAACATTATAGATAATAAACTTCTGCTTTTAATTTAACTATTGAAAGCATGTCATTAAAAGTGTGAGCCGGCAAAGGGGTAGAAAAGCAGTCAGGCTCGCAACTCTTGAGCCTTCACCGGGTGGTAAAATTACAGTCTGAGATTTCCGGGGAACGAACCTCAGGGTTCGTAACGAAATTAGAAGCCAAAGGCTTACCTCGAGCCACGTTGACGAAGGCGTTCTCAAACAGACCAGCGGAGATCGGAAATCCTAGCGAGTAACACTCGCTCAATATAAAAACGACTCCGGCACATCAGCGGTGCCATACGGTCACATGGTCTGGACAGGCTCCTCGATCATGGTCTTTACACGGAAACAATCAACCAGCACAACCCGGCTTCGTCAGGCACGGAGTCTGACCCGGCATGGTCTCGGATCATCTCAAAAGGAGTGACGATGTTTTGGATTCGGACCCGGCCTGGCCTCGGGTCACCCGTACGTCCCCATGGCCACATTGCCCCATACAACAATCACTCACTTATCTCAAAGAACCGACACTGGTGGTCAAATTCCCGAGTCTGTCGTGAGCGTCGAAATTATTGGGGTCGAAACCCGGACTGCCGTAGAGTAGTCAGGCAGCCAAATGGGGAAAATTCGCCCGGGAAAAAAGTGTCCCGAGTATTTATGTCCACCTCGTGGACGCAAAGAGGACTATCATTTTAAATTCAAACCGTCAAAATTCTTCTCACGATATCAATACCAGATGCTTCCAAGTCGGGCCAGCAGAAAGGGGAAAACCCTTCGCCCGTCGCGACTCAAAGCCACCACCTCTATATATCCCTTTTCCCAGCAGAAACATATACATTGAAGACAGACGAAAATCCAGCATTTGATTACATCAGCCAAAACGATGACCTCGAACTGAACGGAAGAAAATGAACTCCAAATGCCCGCACGTTCGAAATAATACCTTTAAAAATGGATTCAGATTATGGTTCAAAGAATTAAAATGTTTGTAAAATATATCAATTACATAAATGCATGACAAGAGTGGGGTTTTCAGCCAGAATTAAATAATTTAAAAGCTTTTAATAAATTAGATGACTTGAAATACATTATGAATTTATACACTTTACAAGAAAATAATGCGGGGCTTGAATCCCAACATTACAATAGCATCCTACCTCTTGTTTTTCCCTTCTTGGAATTTTATTTCTTTTTTCACCTTTTATCGTTGGGAAACCCCCCCCCTTTTTTTACTAACATTTTCTGTTATTACATGAGTCTCAGATTTATTGTTCACGAGTGAAGGTTGCACTTCTTGTGTGTTTTGACGACGAAGGCTGTTTTTTGCCTTTGAAGCCAGTCAACACAATTATTATTTTATTATATGTTGCATTTAACGATGTCAGTTTGATTTTTATTACATTTATAGTAGTTTGAGCACTTAATTGAAACCAAATTTCGCATAATTGTAGTATGTTACATGTATGTTGAAAAGAGCGGAATTTGTTCTAAAAGTTTCCCCTGTTGTGCGTATATGTGCATTTAGAACTTTATAAAATATACACATCTATGACTTTATGACTTAAAGAAAATTCCGATGTGTTCAGCACAGGGATTTCACTACACACTTTTAAATATCGCTTCTGAAAAAAATAATGCAATTTAGAGTTTTATTACTACAATAAGCCGCTAAAAATCAATAGACTTGTTGCTACTAACAATTTAAGCACTATGGGCAGCACATGGAGTTTCCTACATAATACAATGACCTTACTTCTTTCACAGCAAACTAATGACGTACAAGATCCATGGCATAATATTTTTTTTTAATTTTGAATTGTGCATTAACATAGGTCGCTTTCCGGATGGCAATATATAAAACTAACTCAAAGTTCCAAATTGACTTCAGAATAACTATAACTTCAGAATCTGAAATATTGCCAATATCCACTAAGCTCTATAGTCCATATATAAAACGATTTTAACTATTAAGCTATATTGCATTTTTATCAATTGTGGCGGTACTTTTATTAATTAAACGTTATTTTTGGCAACTAGGCGACATTTCCTTTACTTTGCCAACATTTAAAAACTGTCGCCTAGTTAGTGATATGTTGCCATCTTTATCTCTAAGGTCAACTTATTTAGCGGTACTTGAAATTTATCCTAATTTTATGTAACTTTATCGATACATTTATCTGAAAATGTGCTATATCTTGAGAACGGAATATTCCTAACATGTCAATCTCATAATAACGAGAATTTTGCACGTGGTTGTGAATAAGTCCTTCTGTTTGGCTAATTTTCAATTTAAGTCTAATTTATTCTAATTTAAGGCATTCTGTATGGCTGTTTGGCTAATTTAAGTTACGCTTAATTCAATGGCCGTTGATTCAATCCCCAAAATATTGTATTAAGAATTTCGTACACCGTTATTTTCCTGCGAAAAAAGTAAGACCATTGCATTGTGTAGACAAAGTCATGTGCTATCCACATTATATTTTTAAAAGTCATTTTTATTTTGCTTCAATTATATTAACAGGATTTTGAGATGAAAATAAGTCTGATTTTTGATGAACCACACATACAAAAGCAGACTGACCGCATAGCAAAAGTGCCAAAAGGAGCGAAAGTAGCAAAAGTATTTCTACTACAACCCTGAGTTTGAAAATTTTGGGTAAAATAATGATTTTATATACTACATTGTGATGAAATAACTATTATTTACTCATTAACTATGCTTTAGTCAGTGTAAATGTTCCATTTGGTATGATGGCCATTTTTTGTCTATTGAAGACCAAAGAAATTCTATGCTTTTTTGAGATAAATGGACTTTTCATGTTTGTTATGAAAGAGAAAGACCATCAGGCCGATTATGACTTGAAAAAAAGGAGGTGCTTTGGAAAATAGTGTAGTGTGTAGTAATAAGAAAGCGTGTTTGGAAAAATTTATTCATAATCATTATTTGGAAATGCTGAAATATAATTTATGTGTTATTGTAAATATCGTTCACTGTCACAAATTTCGCACACATACCTCGATTATTATCCGTATTTCTCGTCTGTATAATTAATAATAATAATAATAATAAATATTATTATTATTATTATTATTTATTATCCGTATTTCTCATCTGTGAAACTGTCTGTCTTACGAATATATTCATAAATTTTAAAAAACTGAATTTTTAATGAACCTCTAGACCAGTCGCTGTCCATGGAAGTCGGTACCTGCTAGCTTCCTTTCCCGGTCGTCCAATCAGCTACTCAAATCCTTGGATGAGTCGGACGGCCTGGGTCTTCCACATACCTCGATTAAATTATTGTAATAGATATCTAACGTATTTTGGTCCTTCTAGACTCCCCCTGTCACTCCGAGGGCTAAACTCTTTGCATTATAGTGTCAATGACAGTACAAACAAGAAAGATCAATCATGCTTAAAGCATTGATTATGAAACACTTTCCAACTTCAATGCAATTTTATTTAAACATGTCTAAAATGCAATACATTCCTCGGTAATATTTTAAAACTTCTCACAATACTACATTGATTTATTATATTTGAAAACTTAAACCTTCATCGAAGAAAATGAACTTCATTCAAATGAACTTCATTGAAATATAAATTGCCTGGTTTAAACATCTCTAAAATGTGATATATTACACGGTAATAATTTTAGAATTATCATAATACCACGATAATTTATTATATTTAAAAACTTCATTGAAAACAACTGAAATTCATTCAAATGACGTGATAGAAAAATAACAGGCCTGGCTCTCTCTAAAAAAGCAGCATTTCATTTATAAATAATTTCCCATTCATGTCATTCATCACAATACTATAATAATTTATTTTATTTAAAAATTAAGACCATGGAGCTACAAGTAATTTAACTCTATGCTTAAAACTTCATCGCAAAAAATCGTTCTTCTCTCGGTAAAGTCAATGAATATTTCTTTCATATCAGCTATGCAGACTCCATGAGCTAAATTCTTTTGCGTTAAAAAAATACCGCAATTCCTATACAACTCATCCTACATATTTTGCTGTTTACGTTTTACATAAGTGAAAAATAGGCTTCATTGTAGAAATAATCAAATTTGGCTGAGCATTTAAACTCATATATATTGTAATTGCGTTGTTTTAGTATGTAGATGCACAGAATTTAAACCAAAATAAAGTGGTTTTAGGACGGATACAACACTCAATATGAAATATAAAAGGAACTTTAAAAATCACGATTTTGAGACAAGATGGATGCCATATATCATTTTGAAGTGGATCACGTGATACTTTCATATCATGGTCACGTGATCGTTTCATTTAAGAGGTGTTATTATTATTTTAATTTTTATTTAAAAATCTACTGAATATATTTCGCTGAATTTTTTTTTATAGATTTTATGGAACAATATGAATATTACCTAAAAATTTCGAAGCAATTTGTGAATTTTAAATCCGCTTAAAAAATGTTTGAAAAATTAGGTCCCATAGGACTCAATGTATTTCATTTTTTCGACCCGGGTTCAATCCAAAACTATTTGGGTGATGATATTATTCATTTCTATTCCCATTGGTGCTGCAGACCGTCTGAACAACATACTAAAATTTCATTTTGATTAAGTCATTTTTACGGCAGTTATCGTGCTAACGGACAGACAGACAGACAGACAGACAGAATGAACAAAGTCATAAACACTTTTCAACTTTGTTGTAAAGTGCTAAAAACAATGAAGCAAGATTTTCTATTAGTCCCGCCCCCCACACACGCTGCTGAGAGAAGAGAAAATGGGTGTTTAATGTATTTACAGACACTCCAGAAGCTCCATGCGACTTGAGCTAAATCTTTGCAAACATATAATATAGACTACGGGAAATTAATGGAGCCGGATGTTTTATTTGTGTTTCGGGGAAGCGGATGAATTGTTGTTCTCTTTATATAACTAGAGGCATCTGCCCCTTGTTCACTGCACTCGCCAAAGTTAGCTTCGTGAACTTTTTTGTGCCGCCTATTACGCAGGTGTATTACGCCCGTTGGAGTCCCTCCTTTGTTAGCTGGCACTCACTATCTCCATAAGCTCGCTTCATGAGCGTTTTCAACCCGACTGATGAGAGACACTGTTGAAAAATTCAGGTTGTTTAATGAAAGCTTTCTAAGCTGTGTATTATCAAATTAGTTTTAAGTGAAATATAAATGAGTTCGGTACTTATAAAATGTTTTACTTGTTGATATTAAGAAATTTTAATAACCAATCTAACGCTAAAAACATTGATTGGGGAAGTTGGAATATGATTATTGTATTTTGAAAGAAGCAAGGTTATTGTTTTGTGTAGAGAAAACCATGTGATATCTACTTCTGATATATTTTAACTTTAGCTGGTCTATTTTTTAACTTAAATTTTCGTACTTCCGTATCTAATGCAAATATTTTCTTTAAAAGCTCACTTTTCTGCCAAAGAAGAATATCAAACTTATTTCCCATCTTTATGAAACAAATGGAATTCCCTTGTTCTCCGTCATTCATAGGACAAAAAACGATCAGCAGAGTTTGGCAAAGTACAAAGTACTCTGAATAACATTCCATTAATAATAGGATCAAAGTCTTATTTGCAAAAGAAAGGTAAGATATTATTAAATCTAATTTTGCTTTAAAATGAAGTTGGATGTTAGTTTTAAAAGTAGGCAAACTATACGTATACTATTTCGACACTAGTATTGACCATTTTAAAAGCCAAGTGCTTTTTATAGTATGCTCGTTTTCATGCCATTTAAAGAAAAGTTAGATATTTTTAACATTCGCTGAAACATGTCTTAAAAATATGAATAGTTCTGAATATGAAGAACAATTCCTCGTAGTACTTCATGTACTCACTTTTGGAATTTTGAGTGTAAACATGGCGAAAATTGCTGTGTATGTTGATTCTAGAAAAACATTAGTCTTTTTGCTTCTTTTAGTTCTTCCACGATTTTATTGGCTCTAAATCTACTTAAATATTAATCAAAGAAGGTTTAAATTTCAAATATTAATAAAAATGTTGGTCATAATTTCTTTTAGAGAATGTTTTACTTCTTTAAACTTTGCAATCTGCGACGAGCAATGTTCTATAAATAGAACACTAAAAACATTAAAACATCACAAATAAATTGTTTTTAACACTTTACAACAAAGTTGAAAAGTGTTTATGACTTTGTTCATTCTGTCTGTCTGTCTGTCTGTCTGTCCGTTAGCACGATAACTGCCGTAAAAATGACTTAATCAAAATGAAATTTTTGTATTTTGTTCATACGGTCTGTAGAACATATGGGAATATAAATGAATAATATCACCCAATTAGTTTTGGATTGAACCCGGGTCGAAAAAATGAAATACATTGAGTCCTATGGGACCTAATTTTTCAAACATTTTTTAAGCGGATTTAAAATTCACAAATTGCTTCGAAAATTTTAGGTAATATTCAAATTGTTCCATAAAATACATTAAAAAAAATTCAGCGAAATATATTCAGTAGTTTTTTAAATAAAAATTAAATAATAATTACACCTCTTATATGAAACGATCACGTGACCATGATATGAAACGATCACATGACTCTCTCAAAATGATATATGGCATCCATCTTGTTTCAAAATCGTGTTTTTTTTAAGTTCTTTTTAATTCATATTGAGTGTTGTATCCGTCCTAAAACTACTTTATTTTTGCTTAAATTCTGTGCATCTACATACTGAAACAACGCAATGACAATATAGTTGAGTTTAAATGCTCATCTAAATTTGATTATTTCTACTTCACCTATGTAAAATGTAAACAGCAAAATATATAGAATGAGTTGTATTAGAATTCCTGTATTTTTTTACACAAAATAATTTATTACATGGAGTCTGCATGGCTGATATGAATGAAATATTAATTGATTTCATAAAGAGAAGGACGATTTTTTTCGATGAAGTTTTAAGCATAGAGTTTAATTTTTTGTAGCTCCATGGTCTTAAACAAAATGTTTAAATAAAATAAATTATTATAGTATCGTGATGAATGAAATGAATGGGAGAAAGTTATGAATGAAATCCTGTTTTTATAGAGAGATCCAGGCGTGTTATTTTTTCTATGACGTCATTTGAATTAATTTCAGTTGTTTTTGATGAAGTTTTCAAATATAATAAATTATCGTAGTATTATGATAATTCTAAAACTATTACCGAGGACTGTATAACATTTTAGAGATGTTTAAACCAGGCAATTTATATTTCAATGCCGTCATTTGAATGAAGTTCATTTTTTTCGATGAAGGTTTAAGTTTTCAAATATAATAAATTAATGCAGTATTGTGATAAGTTTCAAAATATTATCGAGGAATGTATTGCACACATTTTAGACTTGTTTAAATAAAATTGCATTGAAGTTGGAAATTGTTTCATAATCAATGATTGATTTTTCTTGTTTAAAACTATGTTAGAATGTTAATATCATCCTTTATATAAAATTTTTATCAGTAAATTTAATGGTCGTCTGAAAGGGAAAAGACCTGCCAAGGACAGAAAAACTATAAAAAAAAATGTAACTTCAACGTTATTAAAGTTTTATTTTGTTTAGCAATGTATAGTACTTCACTTCGAAAACAGTTGTTTCAATTGAAAATTGGACCAGTTATGCTTTTCTCTGTGGTTAAGTCCTTTTATGTCCTCAAGGGATGGCGTGAGGGTTCTAAGAGACCCTTTCCTTTTTTGCCCATTTTGCTCACTTCGAGAGAATAATAAAAAATCTGGCTCTGGTTCGATCTAGTCATCGATACTATAAGTGGCAAATATTCAGCATTCTAAGTCACTGGAGGGCTGCTTGAGGATCTGGAAAAACTGAATCCCATAATCTCGGCCCCAGAGGCAAAGAAGATCAATAACCAAACTACGTTAGGTTCTGTCCGATGGTCGATACTACAAATGTGCAAATATTTAACATTCTAGGTTGGTAAGGACTGCTGTAAAGTTTGAAAAGACCTCCAGGACATTTTCTCCCCCAGGGAGGGGGGCGTATTAATCAAATAGCTGACTACGTTGAATTATGTCCGATTGTCAGTACTATAGCTGTGCAGTGATCTAACCACCAGGGGACATTTGAAAGATCTGAAAAGGTTTTCGAACCCCCATTTTCTTCGCCCCCAGCGAGTTAATTCTAAATTCCGGCTGTGACAGATTCTGTATCGTAATAGATACTATTAGTGTGTACAGATTCAGTCTTTTAGGATGGCTTCTGGAGGGTCTGGAAAGAAAAGAACGCGTTAGACAATTTTGTATAGTTTTTACTTTCCTTATATACGTATAGTGTATAAGGAAAGTATTGTGACGGGGTCGAAAATTCGAATTCGAGTTTACGAAGAGACAGCACATTTCAAGCATCCCTGAACACAAATCAGACGTTTATGAGATGATGTCTGTGTGTGTATGTGTGTGTGAAAGTATGTGTGTGTGTTAGTGAGTCTGTTGAGAATATAACTGACGAACGAATGCTCCGATTGGAGCAAAATTTGGTACAAAAATTACAATCCATGAATACTGGAAACCTATTGGTTTTATACGCAATCGCATGTTCAGAAACCCCCTTCATTTTCGAGCGAAATTTTGGAAAAATCATCAAAAAATAAAAACCTTTGCTAAAGTTACGTAAATAGTCATTTCTTATGCAAATTTTTTTAGAAAACGATTAAAACAAATTTTAGAATGCTAGCATAAACCGTTCTCGAGATATTGTACATGTTTCAAAAAATATCAAAAAATCATATAAAATTAAAAAAAAAATATTACCTATTGTTGAATTATGTTGACTTTTCATAAGTAATATCATGCGATAAATTGGGTGACATCCTTCTCGTGGATCTAGCTAGTGCCATTCATGAGAAAATATACTTTAGGTAATACTTTTGTATTTGAACGCCAATAGTCAGTTATCTGCTACAAGAATAACTTATTTCTCCGTCCATAATGCTTGGTAACGAATTTGGAGGAATGTCGCCAACTTGGCGACTTTTTTAAATGTTGCCAAATTAAAGAAAATGTCGCCAAATTGATCAAAATGACGCTTAATCAATGAAAATGACTACTAAATGATGAAATAATTATTAAAGTGTTTTAATATATGGAGTCTATCGCTCACTGAGGATGCTATCAATATTGATGATTGTTTTGAGTTGCGCGAAGTATAAGTTACTTGAGCATTTTGAAATAGTTTTACATGTTGTCATCCTGAAAATTGCCCAATGTACAATTCAACGATAAATACACAGTACCATGAATCTTATACATATTGTTTTTTTACTGTAAAAGGAGTGAATTCGTTGCATTATATAAGGGAAGTCATGTGTTGCCTACATCAGATTTTTTATAGTGCATCTACGATTTTGGGGAATATTCGATGCAAATAGAATAGATCAGATAAAAGAATGTGACCAGCAGAATGTGCATTGTGCACTTTAATTTTTAAATGGAAGATATTTTTTTTTAAGTTTTCTGAGATTTGTACACATATTACTTTCTTTATATACATAATGTATAAGGAAAGTATTGTGACGGGGTCGAAAATTCGAATTCGAGTTTTCGACGGGAGAGCACGTTTCAAGCACCCCTGATCACGAATCAAACATTTTTGGAGTGATGTCTGTGTGTGTGTGTGTGTGTATGTGTGAAAGTATGTGTGTGTGTGTGAAAGTATGTGTGTGCGTGTGAAAGTATGTGTGTGTGTGTGTGTCAGTGAGTCTGTGGAGAAGATAATTGACGAACGAATGGACCGATTCGAACAAAATTTGGTACAAAAATCACAATCCTTAAACACTGGAAGCCTATTGTATTTATACGCAATCGAATGTTCAGAACCCCCCTAAATTTTGAAATGAAATTTTGAAAAAATCGTCAAAAAATCAAAACCGTTAATAAAGTTACGCAAATAGACATTTCTTATGTAATTTTTCATCAGAAAACGATTGACATAAATTTTTGAACGCTAACATGAACCGTTCTGGAGATATTGCACATTTTTTAAAACAATTATCAGAAAGTCATATAAAATAAAATAAAAATATTTCCTATTGAGAAACATGTTCACTTTTCATATGTAATAAATACCATGCGATAAATTGGGTGACATAATTCTCGTGGATCTTAATCGTGTCATTCATGAAAAAAGATACTTTAAGTAATACTTTTGTATTTGAGCGCCAATAGTAATTTATCTGCTGTAAGAATAACGTATTTCTTCGTCCATAACGCTTGGCGAGATTTTGACGACGAACTTGGTGGAATGTCGCCAACTTGGCGACTTTTTGAAATGTTGCCAAATTTAAGAAAATCTCGCCAAATAGATAAAAATGACGCTAAATCAATGAAAATGATGACTCATTGTCGAAAATTCAATATCTTGGAAAGAATATTAGTATCTACTATAAGAAAAACCTATTTTTTTACTGTAAAAGTAGTAAATTCATTACATTATATAAGGAAAGTCATATGGTGCCCACATAAGATTTTTTTGCATTAAAATGGAAACATTCTGAGAACACTAATTACTCAAATTTGTCTTCATACGCACATTATGCGCAGATTGACATCATGGTTTCTTTAACATCAGATTATTTTTTAATATCAATACTGATTTAGTACAAGAAAAAATATTTGATATCAACAGCACATGACTTTTCATACACATTGACAGTAGGTCCCTACTTTCGATGCGACATAAAGATGGACAAGACCCACGACACAATGGTTCTAACGTTGAATGTACACTAGCATTGGAAGCTTTTCTGAATGACAACATGTAAAATCATGTTAAAGCACCAAATAAATACATATTTCGCGTAATTATAACTTGGCAATAGAAAATATTGCTAACATCTGCTTAGTAATACACTCCGTTATATTATATTAAAATGCAGCAATTATTATTAATTGATCCATTTGGCGTAATTTTCGTAACTTTGGCGTCATTTTCGACAATTGTCACTACATTAAAAAGTCGCCAAGTTAGCGATATTTCGTGAAACTTTTGGTAAATGTTACACATTGTAGCGTACTTACTACTGTTCATTTTTATGTCATATTTTAGACACATTTATTTGAAACATTTGCTATATTTCGAGAACGTCACATGCTAGCGTTTTAAAGTTTATGTCATTTGTTTTAGAATAAAAATACATATAAAATGGTTATTATTTTAAACATTATATTAAATGCTCGAATTTTTTCAGAACTTTTAAAAAATTAATTCAAAAATTTGGGGAGGGCTTTCGAACGTTTGATCGCATTTAAAATCATTAAGCTTTAGTACTCACGCATTGTAATAATTGTACAAAATTGCTTCCGAAACACTTATATCGTTCGTGAGATATCGCGCGGGGACACACACAGATACCACCTCAAAAACATTCGATTCTTATTCTTGTGTCAACACTACAGCAGTGTTCCCTGCAAGGGGTTGATACGGGATAATACGTTCTTGGAAGTCGTGATGTCGCAACATGGGTTTTTTTTTTTTTCAATTTTTTTGTTCTATAATGCGGGCATATTACCAAAGCGTTCTTTGGTTTTCGAACATTTACTGTGAGTTTCGGGCTCGATTTTAATCAGAGATTTGTATCTTATATTCATTGACACTGCTGTTATTTGTTCTAGTATAATTATTATACTGGGACTTAAACTTTTATCAACAAATCGTCCATTAAAATCAGTTCAGATGTATAAGGCGCATCAATTTTACATGTCGGTGCATTGAGTAATGGATTATCCATTAACTGGCCACATATATGTTCCCATGTGGGGTTATATTTCCGTGACAAGATGATAGATAGTATCCCTTTTCGGCACTTAAGTATTTCTTATAGCATTCTTTGGCTCAGACTTGTACAGGAATAGCTTTCTAAAATATATTATAAATATAACGGATTATAACTTGTTTATTTTTATTGAAACACAGACTATCAGGCCACTAAATATGACCCCATTTTTTACATAATAATTTGTAAGCAATTCTGTATTAAACAATTAATAATTTAACTACTAATTAGTACTAAAATGTATGCAATTAAGTCCCGATTATCGGAGTTTCTGTTTCCGAGTTTCTATATTATTCGAGCTATATTTTATATTCATTGACTCATGACTTTTCTGTTAATATGAAACGCCGATTCTAGTGAAGGCCTGAAATGTGTTTTCAATGAAATCGAGGAAGAAGAGGATGATGAAGATAATCTTCCGCTCATGGTTCCAATAAAAATCCTTCCAGTTACAGAAACCATTACTGCAAAAGTCGTTCAAGATTGGATGAATAGAAGATGAGCAACAGAAGATGATAGGTTTTATATATTTTTTCATATTTCAGAAATCCCTTGTTGACGGGAAATTCTTTTACAATCGCTTCAATCGCTTTATATGAATGAAAAAGCAAGCACATCTTCTGCGTTGTCTAAAATGTCTAAGGACTTAATGTATTTGATATTTGCGAAAATTTTAAAAATAACCTAAAAATTCGCGAAAGTTTGCACCACGCAACAAAAATCTAAAATTTATAATAGGAATTAGGCAATGACAAAAAAAATCTAAAATTCGATAATATATTTAATATTCATGATATTTCAGAAATTTTCCAAAAATTCGTTCAAATCGTAAATCGTCTTAGGATTAAAATTAAAATTAAGGACATAACGTCGTTAGATGAAAAGTCATTTATTAAAACATCTTATAAGACGTACAAAGTATTTAAAATTGCCAGCGCTAATACGCTCTTCATCAGTGGCTACCTGAAAAGTAAACATGGAATGTTCATATATAGACCAGTTACACAGCAAATTTGCATAAAATTATAAAATTGGTGAATGAACAGACCATTTTTGTATTTTCTGTGCATGTTTCTTGGATTAATTACTACAAAATTAATCCAAGAAACATACACGGAAAATACAAAAATTATATACTTTAAACGGATTCAAATTGTAAGAATATTACAAGAAAAGAACTGTCATAAATATATTATTCTATTGCAGGAAAAACACGGAATGCAAATTGTAAGAGTATTACAAGAAACGTACTATCATAAATATAACATTTTATTACAGGTAAAGGGCAATTTCGAAAGAACTGTCAAGCCCAATTTTCATGATAATGACGTCATAAATAACTATGAAGAGACTTGGAATTGCATAAAGTCGAGAATGAGTCGCCAAGCACAACTTAAAATATCAACGGGATCAAAATTACAAATCGACTCGAGGTAAATATAAATAAATGACGCTCGAAAGCGCTCTGGCAATTTTAAATACTTTGTAAGTCTTTTAGGATGTTTTAATAAATGACTTTTCGTCTAACGACGTTATGTCCTTAATTTTAATTAGTTGCATTCAGACATGATACTAATTTTTGGTTACGTCTTAGGATTGTTATACTTTTGAAAAATTTCATTTTTTATCACACAAATATAAACCGTCACTCAGTATAGGCTATATCCTCTAATCTACATCAAATGTAATATCTACTCAAGAACATAAATTTAAAAATAAATAAATGAAATAAAATTAAAAAAAAATCAGTTACTATGCACTACAAAGTTTATTTAATATCAGAATATTCCCCATTTTATACTTTTCTTTCCCTTAAGATTAAGTTCTTATGTCTAGTAAAGGTGACAAAAACATGTCCGGCTCTTAAAAAATCAATAGGTCCTTACATCAATATAGAAACGTTAAAAGGCTCTTAACCTGATAGCTTCGGAAAAGTTCGTTTCTACACAAAAGTTGTTTTTTTTAGTTTAAGGCATGTCAGAAGTTTCGTTTTAAATTAGTGTTTATAAGGACTTTTGTATATTTTTTGTTGTTCACTAGTCTGATAAAAATATTTAACAAAGTTGATTATTTATTTCACTTAAGGTTTAATATTTTATTGAAAACTATATTCATTGTGTGCTTCATTAAATGAATACTACATATACTTTTCGAGGAAATCAAATTCCAATCAATGCCATTTGATTTAAAATCAAGTAATATAATTTCGAGTGTAAGTTGGATTTCCAGAAGCCAGTGGATTGGTTGGTTGGTTGATTAGGGTGTTTTGGCACAAGATCCAAAGAGGATAAACTACACAAGACATATGGTATTAAAATACAGATATTAGCAAAAAATAAAAATAAGTGTATACCCTAAACGGGTGATAATGTGTGAATGAAACTTGACAATGGAAAAAGTATAACGATGGAAAAATATGATAAATGGCTAAAAGGTGATAGAAGGTGAAGATAAATATGATGGTAAAAATCAATGTCAAATAATAATGAAAAAATTCCCAAATGAGGGTTTTCTCAAATCAATTCTATCAAAGTTATAGTATAAGTCTTGCAATGCTTAAAACTAAACTGTTTATATCTAGTATCAGCAATTAAAATATGTTTCAGTCGTTGCGTTTTAACAACCGTTACAAAAGGGTTCAATTTCTTCTAAAAGCAACTGACTATGGGTAAAAGGAGTGTGACCAATGCGCAAACGAGTTAAAATTACATCAAGTTTCCTACATTGGAAACTTGTCCATTTCTGCATCAAGGGTTTCATCCCGTGTAACTTATTATGTGTTTGCTGATTCCAGGAATACTTCCATTTGCCATGAATATTTTTTAAAACAAATTGTTTGATGTCAGTGAAAAGGGTGGTCAGATTTAAAGTTTGAGTAGCTGATTTAGCAGCAAAAAAGCCAGTGGAAGATTTCCAGAAGTGTCCTTGAGATGGGGTCTAGCAAAGAAACTTTGAGTATTTAATCCCACCATCGAAGTCGGATTAGCAACCACCGGAAACTAATATACAGGGAACTAATATACCACCGGAAACTAATATTATAATTAAAGTTGCGATTTTAAAACTCTGAAAAGTAAGAACTACTGTTCAGACTGACCTGATATTTGACCTGAGTATACGTGAAGCAATGGAATTTTGTTTGGCGAAAAAAAAAATTACTTCAAAAATGTACCGATATATGGCAATGTACGAATTCAAAATGGAATTTCGTGACGGAAAACGAAAAAATTAGCCGCTAGGTCGCTCACGGAAGCACACCTTTAATCTGGAGGTATGTTAATTAAGATTGGGCATGCGCACTGCACATTACAGTTGTGATAAAAACGAGAAGCACATGCAGTTCTCTGGATATCACAATTTTTATGCAAGATGGCGCTCCTCCGCACATTGCAACACCAGTAGTGAAGCAGCTGCTTAATATCCATTTCTGAAATGACAGGATTATCAGCCTCATTTTTAAAATTGTCTGGCCGCCACGTTCACTTGACTTTAATCCTTGCGATTTCTGGCATTTGGGGCCCCTCAAGAATATGGTGTACAGTAGTCGGATTGTGAACTTAGCTGACTTAAAAGCATGCATCACTCACCACATCCACAACATCATCTCCGATGCACTCCGATCCGTTGTGGAACATGCTGTTTTTCGCTTCCAACTCGTAGCCGAGCACGGTGGATAGCATATTGAACATTTCTTGCGTATATCGTAGGTGTTTGTTTCATGATTTAGTGATGTTTCAATCAATTTTTAAATTAAGTGATGTTGATTAAATTGTCGTTTTCTTTAGTTGAGTATTGGTTTCTTTCGGCTAACAAAACCCTATGTTTGGTAAATACAGCGCCGTCTATCGTACATTTTTTAAGTATTTTTTTTCCTTCGCTAAACAAAATTCCATTGCTTCACGTATACTCATGTCAAATTTCAGGTCATTCTGACCAGTGGTTCTTACCTTACAGCGTTTTAAAATCGCAACTTTAATTATAATCACCCTGTACTAATACCACCTGAATGTTTTTTGAGGTATGATTTCAGTATATTTAAACTCTTTGGGATACATTACATAAAAGTTTTCTATGATTTCCATGCGTACCCACTAGTACTGATATAAATACTGATACAGTTTTATGTATTTTGATTTCAATAGATTAGACCTCATTTTAGCAAGCGGGTCATTTTTAATTTGTGAAAAAATATTATTACGTGGAGAAGGTTTTGGGTAAAAAAAAAGAATATTATTTTTTGGCTGAATTTCGCTATCTTGCATTTCTGATCGACAATAATGACAAAAGAAACCTATTAAATTCCTTTTCAACGCCGATTTCAAATGAAACTTCAGAAATCCATTAATCACAAAAAAAAAACAATTTTTTTTTGTACGGACCAACTTTTTACGAAACTATCACGTTAAGAGGCTTTTAGCGTTTCCTCGTTGATATAAGGATATATTGATTTTTTAAGATACTGACTTGTTTTTATACCTTTTAATAGACATAACAAACTATTTGTTAGGCTTTATAGTGTTGGGTAACCCAACCTAATAAAATATGCAATTCTTGTGCAGTTTAGGTGAGGGGGTTCCCACTTTATCCTTGGATATTGCAGTTTACATAATATCACCATATGTGTAGGTAAAATTAACTATAACTTGCTAGAAAATAAAGCTTTAATACTGAACTTAGAAGTAGTAAATATAAATACTAATATGAAATGATAAGGAATTATATATTTCGCTGTTATTTACAATCCATTGTGTATGATCCATGCATGATGATTTAAAATTATTTATACACATTTTAATGGGAGATAAGGAACACTAAAACAATTGTTTTCGTTAATGGATGTATGCTATTTTATGCCGTGGCCATTGGTAACTCGAACTTTCTATTGCCAAATGGAGTATTACAGGAATTCTGATATGGTCGGCATGCATCAGTGTTAGGGGGTAGAGCAGTGGCTGTGGAGAAAGGGTCGAACGCGCTAGTCCCGTGTTTGATCCTCGACGCTACACAAAATTATCCCCGTGTCTACGTGAAGTATGAGCACGATACATTTGTAGGTGCAAATGCTCGTTCGAAATATAATGGGAAAGAAGAAACTTGTGGTGTGGACGCGGTAGCCCTGTGGTTAGCGCGCTGGAGTTGCACTCGGTAGGCCCAGAATCGATTCCCGACACTACCGAAAATGCCGCCGTGTTCATGCGGAGTACGATCACGTTAAACATGTGGGTTCGTAAGTCCTTCCGAGAGGTTGGTGGTAGGGGAAGGAGGGCACGGTCCCTGTGGATACCTCCCCAACTGGGTTTCGGTTTAAATTGGGTGGCACTTCCCGGCCGTCCAAACATTTACATTACACCTTTCTGGTAGGTCGGACGGTCTGGGTCTCAACAACAACAAGAACGGTCCTTGTGGTTGTACGCCATTTGACTACGGTCTGGGTGTCTCCATAACATATAACTTACACTTTCGAGTAGGTCGGACGGTCTGGGTAGTATAGCTGACAAACATCTAGCGTTCGGGGCTGCCAATAGAAATGGAAAAGGTGTTGTTTGATTTACCGATAATTTTACTTTAACTCTTGAATTTACATTGGCAACCCCTTAAGCTAGATGCATATCGGCCACTTTAGATTTCGTGCAATGCTCTGTTACGCTTTCAAAGCCTGCGTGACGAATGATGGTGAAAAATAGCCAATTGCCGCCAAGGTTAATAGAATATATATAAGATATTCTACGGACCTTGAATTGCCGCACGGCCCCGCCTAACCTCGATCTCTAGCATCGAAGCATACATTTATTTATCGAAAAATGTGTGTTTTAGTATTCCCTATCTCCCATTAAAATTTGTACAGAGAGTTTCATATTACCATTTTCATACATTTTATTTCTTTATTTTAAAAAATGTTTCTGGTCTTCTGGTTTATTGGGTATATTTTATTCTCAATTTATGTAGGTTTTACTAAAATTTTTACGCCTTTGATTTCACTTTTTCCTTTATCAATTCCTATCATGTCCAATTTAATTTCTGCTGCACTCTAATTATAAGTAATCCTTGCTTATAAATAACGTCGTTTAGAACAGCATAAGTAATGCTCTTAACATAGACATATTATGAAAAATAAAAAGCATAAACAGATCCTTTAATAAAATAAATCTCGCTCACATTCTTAAAAGATAGAAATTGAAAGCATTTCTTGCTTAACTGACAGTTTAAATTGGCCGAAGATTAATCTTAGAAACAAAGCTATAAGAAGAAACACAATGTTTCAGGAATTAGAAGATTTGGTCAGCAAAATCGATATATTATTACATAAAGAGATTAGAATAAGAAAAAATCTGTAAATCCTCAACAGGAATATTAAGCTATTTATTAGAAATCTGATTATTTGAATCATAGATGTTTGCATTGACGAAAGTACTTTCTTTATGTCAGTAATAATTTAATTTTACTAAAGCCTCTGGTAAAAGAAATTATTTTACTTTATGTATCAGACCTCCTAGAGCCAATTCTACTAAGTTTCAGAAATTTTATATATTTTTAGCTCCTAGATATTATAATCTTCTGCCTCAATCTTTTAAGAGCATTGCAACCTTTTGTTTCTTTCCCAGGGCTATCAAAGCCTGGTTAATTACTTATAATTCAGTTGAAATTGAGAATGTTTCCTCATTGATAGCTAATTATTTACCAACTTTAATTGTCACCATTGCACATTTTATTGTCCATGTTTATCTTTTTACTTTCCTTATTTACATAATGTATAAGGAAAGTATTGTGACGGGGTCGAAAATTCGAATTCGAGTTTTCGACGGAAGAGCACGTTTCAAGCATCCCTGATCACGAATCAAACATTTTTGAAGTGATGTCTGTGTGTGTATGTGTGTGTGTGTGTGTGTCAGTGAGTCTGTGGAGACGATAACTGACGAACGAATGGACCGATTCGAACCAAATTTGGTACAAAAATTACAATCCGTAAACACTGGAAGCCTATTGTTTTTATACATAATCGGATGTTCAGAACCCCCTTAAATTTTCGAATAAAATTTTGAAAAAATAGTCAAAAATCAAAACCACTAATAAAGTTACGCAAATATACATTTCTTATGTAATTTTTCATTAGAAAACGATTGACATAAATTTTAGAACGCTAACATGAAACGTTTTTGAGATATTGCACATTTAAAAAAAAAATTTATCAAAAAGTCATATAAAATGAAAAAATATGAATTGCCTATTGAGAAACATGTTCACGTTTCATATGTAATACCATGCGATAAATTGGGTGACATCATTCTCGTGGATCTAGCTCGTTCCATTCATGAAAAAATATACTTTGAGTAATACTTGTATTTGAACGCCAATAGTCATTTATCTGCTGTAAGAACAACTTATTTCTTCGTCCATAACGCTTGGCGAGATTTTGGCGACGAATTTGGAGGAATTTCGCCAACTTAGCGACTTTTTGAAATGTTGCCAAATTAACGAAAATCTCGCCAAATGGATAAAAATGACGCTAAATCAATGAAAATGACGACTAATTGTCGAAAATTCAATATCTTGGAAACAATATTAGTATCTACCATAAGAAAAACCTATTATTTTACTGTACAATTAGTAAATTCATTACATTATATAAGGAAAGTTATGTGTTACTCACATCAGATTTTTAAATATTATGTTGTAATGGTTAATTGTAATTGTTTTATCTGTAATTGCTTTTATGACATTTGATGCTACTATAATTACCGTGTTTACTCATCACCTTCTATAAGGTTATCTTTTAGGAGTCCATTGCAGGGTCCACTTCGACGAAAGGAGCTTGCAATTTTGTCCCAGTAGCTCAACGGTAGAGAATCGGCTGACAGTTCGGAGATCAATGGTTCAATTCCCTGTTAGGGCAGCAAGGCTCTTTAAAATAGATCCCCAGCAAATCAACTCTGGAGGTTAATGCAAAGATGTCGGAGGTCTGAAACTGACCCTGGTACGACTAACGGATTCATTGGACTCTGGACGATTGAACGCCTATCTCAAATTGGGAGGATAACGACCCGTCAGGATACTAACCTGAGTAAAAATAGTCGTAGAAGACGGCTAACTTGAGGTAAAAATAGCAGGCAGTTGTCAGTCAGAGTGACAGTTGCTTGCCAATATAGTATTAGAGGGTGGGGAATGCATAGGCCACTTCGACGACACGAGCTTGTAAATTCGTCCCAGTAGCTCAACGGTAGAGCGTCGGCTGGCCAGTTCGGAGAAACATGATTCGATTCCCGGTTAGGGTAGCAATGCTCTTTAGAGAGTATTCATGTATCCTGTAATCTCTTTTAAATATTAAAGATATTATTTCTTTTAGGAAATATCGAGCCTCATAGAATCTTGGTTACAAAACGATGATTAGTCTGATTCTATTAACACTTTCCAACATATATGGAAAGTGTTTATGACTTTGTTCATTCTGTCTGTCTGTCTGTCCGTTTGCACGATAACTGCCGTAAAAATGACTTTATCAAAATTAAATTTTAGTGTGTTGTTGAGACGGTCTGTGCGATACACGGGAATGTAAATGAATAATATTACTCAATTAGTTTTGGATTGAATAAGGGTTGAAAAAGTGAAAGACATTGAACCCTATGGGACCTAATGTTTCAAATATACTTTAAACAAAGTTGAAATTCACAAATTGCTTCGAAAATGTTAGGAAATATTCAAATTAACCCATAAAATTTATAAAAGAATTTTAGCAAAATAGCTTCGGTAGATTTTTAAATAAAAATTAATATAATTACATCCATCTGATATAAGGAGATCACGTGATCCACACTTCAAAATAAATTATGGCATCCCTCTTTCCTAGTTTCCTTATATACATAATGTATAAGGAAAGTATTGTGACGGGGTCGAAAATTCGAATTCGAGTTTTCGACGGGAGAGCATGTTTCAAGCTTCCCTGATCACGAATCAAACATTTTTGAAGTGACGTGTGTGTGTATGTGCGTGTGTGTGTGTGTGTCTGTTTGTGTGTGTGAGTCTGTTTGTGTATGTGTGTGTGTGTGTGTGCGTGTGAAAGTGTCTATGTGTGTGTGTTTGTGTGAAAGTTTGTGTGTGTGTGTGTGTGAAAGTGTCTATGTGTGTGTGTTTGTGTGAAAGTGTGTGTGTGTGTATGTCAGTGAGCCTGTGGAGACGATAACTGACGAACAAATGGACCGATTCGAACGAAATTTGGTACAAAAATCACAATCCGTAAACACTGGGAGCCTATTGCTTTTATACGCAATCGAATGTTCAGAACCCCCCTAAATTTTCGAGTGAAATTTTGAAAAAATCGTCAAAAAATCAAAACCGCTAATAATGCTACGCACATAGACATTTCTTATGTACTTTTTCATTAGAAAACGATTGACATAAATTTTAGAACGCTAACATGAACCGTTCTCGAGATATTGCACATTTTTCAAAAAAATTATCAAAAAATTATATAAAAAAAAAAAAAAAAAATTCTATTGAGAAACATGTTCACTTTTCATATGTAATATCATGCTATAAATTTGGTGACATCATTCTTGTGAATTTAGCTCGTACCATTAATGAAAAAAGATGCTTTGAGTAATACGTTATTGGCATTCAAATGCAAGTCATTCATCTGTTGTACGAATAACTTTTTTCTTCGTCTATAAAGCTTGGCGAGATTTTGGCGACGAATTTGGTGGAATGTCGCGAACTTGGCGACATTTTTAAATGTTGCTAAATTAACGAAAAACTCGCCAAATGGATAAAAATGACGCTAATTTAATGCCGACGTATTAATGATGACGACATGGAAAATGACGACTCATTGACAAAAGTTCAATATCTTGGAAAGAATATAAATAACTACTGTAAAAATAATCTATTTTTTTACTGTAAAATAATAAATTCATTTGACTATATAAGGAATGTCATGTGCTGCCCACATCAGATTTTTTTTCCTAGTGTTAAAATGGTGATTTTTAAAGTTCTTTAAAAATTTATATTTAGTGTTGCATCTGTTCTAAAACCGCTTCATTTTTGCGTATTTTCTGTGGATCTATATTATGCGCCCACGCAATTACAATATTGAGTTTAAATGATCAATAAACTTTGATTACTTCAACAATGACGTCTAACTTTAATGTATGTAAAATGTAAACAAATGATTGTAAGATGAGCTGTTAAAGAATTGCAGAATTTTTTTCACGCAAAATCACTTAGCTCTGGAGTCTGGAATAAACGTAATATGAATGAAATATTCATTGCTTTTACATAGAGAGCCAGACGATTTATATTTCGATGATGTCATTTGAATAAAGTTCATTTTTTTCGATGAAGTTTTAAGTTTTTAAGTATAATAAATTACTATAGTATTGTGATAATTTAAAATATATCAGCGTTGAATGTATCACATTTTAGAGCTTTTTAAATAAAATTGCATTTCAGCTGGAAAGTATTTCATAATCAATGCTTTATACATGATTCATCGATCTTGTTAATGTTGTAATTGCTATAGTTCTTTTAATGTCTTGGTTAGGTCGCAGCTTGAACATACCTACCCTTTTAGAGAATAATATTCCACGAATTCATATTAACAACATAAAAAAAAATCTGATGTGGGCAATACATGAGTTTCCTTATATAATGTAATGAATTTACTACTTTTACAGTAAAAAAATAGGTTTTTCTTATAGTAGATACTAATATTCTTTTCAAGATATTGAATTTTCGACAATTAGTCGTCATTTTCATTGATTTAGCGTCATTTTCATCCATTTGGCGAGATTTTCGTTAATTTGGAAGCATTTCAAAAAATCGCCAAGTTGGCAACATTCCGCCAAATTCGTCGCCAAAATCTCGCCAAGCGTTATGGACGGATAAATATGTTGTTCTTACAGTAGATAAATGACTATTGGCGTTCAAATACAAACGTATTACTCAAAGTATCTTTTTTCATGAATGGAACGAGCTAGATCCACGAGAATAGTGTCACCCAATTTATCGCATGGTATTACATATGAAAAGTGAAAATGTTTCTCGATAGGAAATCTTTTTTTTTCATTTTATATGACTTTTTAATAACTTTTTGAAAAATGTGCAATATCTCGAGAACGGTTCATGTTAGCGTTCTAAAATTTATGTCAATCGTTTTCTAATGAAAAATTACATAAGAAATGTCTTTTTGCATAACTTTATTAAATGTTTTGATTTTTTGACGATTTTTTCAAAATTTTATTCGAAAATTTAGGGAGGTTCTGAACGTTCGATTACGAATAAAAACAGTAGGCTTCCAGTGTTTATGGATTGTGATTTTGTACCAAATTTGGTTCGAATCGGTCCATTCGTTCGTCAGTTATCGTCTCCACAGACTCACTGACACACACACACACACATACTTTCACACACACACACACACACACACACACACACAGACATCACTTCAAAAATGTTTGATTCGTGATCAGAGATGCTTGAAACGAGCTCTCCCGTCGAAAACTCGATTTCGAATTTTCGACCCCGTCACAATACTTTTTATACATTATGTATATAAGGAAAGTAATTATTCGAAATAACATTTCGAGGCATTTATATTCCTTAAAGAAAACTTGTTCTTACTGTAATACTCAATCTTTTGCCTTTCTTCGAAATGTGTTTAATGTTAAAAGCTCAGAGAACAGAAGGGATTATATATATATATATATATATATTTGAAATGTAATAATAAGAATTATGTAAAAATAAAAAAAATAAAAATACAATTCAAGTAACAATCTGTTTTCTGCCTCCAATAATATGTTCAATAATAAAATCCATCGTATCCTTGTCCTTGGTAACATCGGAGTTCATGTTCCTCGGTCTTCAACTATAGGTTTATGAGTTTGTTTGCTGAAGGTAATGTTGGGACTATTATTGGATGTTACTGTATCATTAAGAAATTTTACAAAGCTGGTCATTTGGTGCCAATATTTTGTTTTTAACACTTTTCAACATAGTTGGAAAGTGTTTATGACTTTGTTCATTCTGTCTGTCTGACCGTTCGCACGTTAACTGGAGTAGAAATGACTTTATCAAAATGAAATTTTAGTATATCGTTGAGACTGTCTGTGGGACGTACCGGAGTGTAAATACATAACCTCATCCAATTAGTGTTGGATTGAACCAGGGTTGAACAAGTGAAATACATTGAACCGTATGGGACTAAATTTTTCAAACATTTTTTACGCAAAATTAAATTTCACGAATTGCTTCGAGAATTTTAGGAAATACTGAAATTATGCCATAAATTATATAAAAAAATTCAACAAAATATATTTGGTAGTTTTTAAATAAAATGCAAAATAATAATCACACCCATATTATATGAATATATCACGTGATCCACTTCAAAATAAAATATAGAAACCCTCGGTATTTACCAGTGTAAAAATCGTGATTTTTAAAGTTCTTTTAAATTTATATTTAGTGTTACATCCTTCCTAAAATCGATTTAATTTTGAGTATTTTAAGTGCATCTATATTCTGCGCCAACGCAATAACAATATTTTTTAGTTTAAATGATCATCTAACTTTGATTATTTCTAAAATAATTTTAATGGATGCAGAATATAAATGATTATAAGTTGTATAAGAGTTGCTGAATTTTTTTCAAGCAAAATTATTTAGCTCTGTAGTATAAGTGATATGAACGAAAAATACATTGATTTTACATATAGAAACAGACGACTTATATTTCGATGACGTCATTTGAATAAATTTCATTTTTTTTTCGATTTAGCTTTTCAAATATATTAAATTATTGTAGCACTATAATCATTTAAAATATATTACCGCTGAACGTATCACATTTTAGAGTTGTTTAAATAAAGTTCTACTTCAGTTGGAAAGTGTTTCATAATCAATGCTTTATGTATGATAGGTCTTTCTTGCTCAAATTTTAAAACATTGCTGGAACTTTATAGTCTGCATTTTGTTAAATAAAAAAATCTAATGTGGGAAACACATGACATTTTAACATAATGCGATATATGGACTTCTTTCATAGTGAATGAAGGATGTATAAGATCCACGACACATTAGATTGTTTTTAACTTTGAATTATACATTCGGCGCTTTTTCGTATAAAAAAACATATAAAACTATTTTGAAGTACCCAATTAACGTATTTAGTGCAACTCTAATTTGACAATATTAAATATTGGCAGTATTGGAAATAAACAGTATTATCTATACATTTTAATAAATAATTCATTAATTTGGCGTCAATTTCGTTACTTTAGCGTCATTTATGCAATTTTAACAATTTTTTCGTCAACTTGGCACCATTATAAAAAAATCTGATGTGGACAACACATGACTTTCCCTGCAGACTTATATCCACGTTCTCTTTATTTTATTTCAATTTAATTCACTTTGAATTCAATTTCGTTCTCATTTGGTAACTGAACCTATTTTCAAAGATGGCGTAGAGAAAATACGAAAAAACAAAAATATCTCGAGAACGGCTAGTCCTAGTGTAATGGAGTTGGTCTTATTCTTTTCTTCGGCAAACATTACGTATAAAACAAGTATTTAATGGATATATTTGAGCATACGTAGTTTTTTTATTTTAGATTTTGGCGATTTTTGCGGGCCATTTCGTTAAAAAAGGCAGGTTGTTCCTTTCCGAATCGTACCAAAATCTAATCAGCACCAGATCATCCTACAAGCGACTTATCTACCAAATTTTGTGAAATTTGGTCAGTTAGTATTTTAGATAGAGTGGATACATGAAATTTCTACGGCCATTTCGCAAAAAAAGGCGGGTTCTGTTTTTACGAATCGTACCAAAAACTAATCAACACCAGGGTCATACCCAAGTGACTTACCTACCAAATTTTATGAAATTCGATCCATTAGTTTTTGAGTTAGAGTGGATACATACATTGCAAAGACAGACACACAGACAGACAGATAGACAGACAGACACACACACAGACGTCACGTTAAAAATGGTTTTTTCGTATTCTAGAGATCTCGAAACGTGTAGATCCGTCGAAAACTTGAGTTATTATTATTTATTTTTTTTTCGAATTATTTTTTCAGATTATTTTTTTCAGATTATTTTTTTTCGAATCATACCAAAATCTAATCAGCACCAGAATGACCCACAAGTGATTTATCTACCGAATTTTGTAAAAATCGGTCTATTAGTTTTTTAGCTAGAGTGGATACAAGATTTTGCGGGCCATTTCGCCAAAAAAGGCGGGTTCTTTTATCCCAAATCGTACCCAAAATTAATCAGCACTAGATTCGCCCACAAGTGACTTACTTACCAAAGTTTATGAAATTCGGTCCGTTAGGTCTTTAGTTATTGTGGATACAAAATCTGCACAGACAGACACACAGATAGACAGACAGACAGACAGACGGACAGACAGACACACACACAGACGTCACGTTAAAAATGGTTTTTTCGTATTCTAGAGGTCTCGAAACGTGTAGATCCGTCTAAAACTCGAGTTGTGATTTTCGGCATGATTCCAATACTTTCCCCATACATTACCATGTATTGCAGGGAAAGTAAAAATGTTGTTCAATTCGTGGCCACGTTTGCCAAATTTATCTCCAAGCGTTACGAACAGACCTAGAGAAGACCTTATCTTATATATAAATAAATAACTACTGTTCAAGTATTAGACGTCAAAATAGAAAGCTATTGCACAAATTATCTTTTATCATGAATGGAACGAGTTAAATCCATGGGAAATATATTCACAAATTTGTCGCATAATATAACATATGAAAAATGAACGTTTTTCTAAAAATGTTTCATGCTAGTGTTCTAAAGTCTGTGCCATTATTTCACTAATGCATAGTTACTTAATAAATGATTATGTACGTAACATTATTAAAAGTTCTGATTTGTATTAACTTTTTCAAAATTTCATTTGAAAATCGGGACTCATCTGAACATTCGATCGCGATTAAAATCATTTGGGTGTTCACCGATTCTAATACCTGTACCCCATTTCGTTCGAAACGCTCCATTCGTTCGTAAGATATTGTATTCACTGTTTTACGGACACACACACTAACATAAATACATACACACTAAGCAACCTACGTACACTAACATTCATAACTACACACAAACAACGCACAGGCATCACCTCATAGGCATCACCTCGCAACTGGCATCACCTCACAACACGCATCACCTCAAAAGCGTTCGATTCGAATTCACGTATGCTTGAAACGTGCTGTTCCGTCGAAAACTCGAATTCGAATGAGCTTCGTTACCCTTTTCATACTTTATTTATTTTTACTTTCCCTGCAATACATGGTAATGTATAGGGAAAGTATTGGAATCATGTTGAAAATCGCAACTCGAGTTTTCGACTGATCTACAAGTTTCGAGACGTCTAGAATACGAAAAAACCATTTTTAGCGTGACGTCTGTGTGTGTCTCTGTGTGTCTGTGTGTCTGTCTGTGCCGATTTTGTATCCACTCTAACTAAAAAACTAATAGACTGATTTTCACAAAATTTGGTAGGTAAGTCACTTGTGAGCGAGTCTGGTGCTGATTAGTTTTGGGTACGATTCGGAATAAAGGAACCCGCCTTTCTTTGCGAAATGGCCCGCAAAAGCTTGTATCCACTCTAACTGAAAAACTACTGGGCCGAATTTTACAAAATTCGGTTGATGAGTCACTTGTAGGTTACTCTGGTGCTGATTAGATTTTGGTACGATTCGGAAAAAATAACCTGCCTTTTTTTGCAAAATGACCCGCAAAAATCGTCAAAATCTAAACTAAGGAACTAGGTATACTCAAATATATTCATTAAATGCTCGTTTAATACGTAATTTTTAACGACGAAAATAATAAGACCAACCCCATTACACTAGGACTAGCCGTTCCCGAGATATTTTAGTTTTCCGTATTTTCTCTACGCCACATTTGGAAAAAATCTGATGTGGGCAGCACATGACTTTCCCTGCAGACTTATATCCACGTTCCCCTTATTTTAATTAAATTTAATTCACTTTTAATTCAATTTTCTTTCTCATTTGGTAACTGCACTTATTTTCAAAGGTGGCGTAAAGAAATACGAAAGAACTAAAATATCTCCAGAACGGCTAGTCCTGGTTTGATGAGCTTGGTCTTATTCTTTTCTTCGTTAAAAATTACGTATAAAACAAGCTTTTATTGGATATATTTGAGCGTACGTAATTTCTTATTTTAAATTTTGAAGATTTTTGCGGTCCATTTCGCAAAAAAAGGCGGGTTCTTTTATCTCCAATCGTACCCAAAACTGATCAGCAACAGATTCGCCCACAAGTGACTTACCTACCAAATTGTATGAAAATCGGTCAATTAGTTTTTTAGTTAGAGTGGATACAAAATCTGCACAGACAGACACATAGACAGACAGACACACAGACAGACATACACACAGACAGACTGACACACAGACACACACACAGACGTCACACTAAAAATAGTTTTTTTGTATTCTAGAGGTCTCGAAACGTGTAGATCCGTCGAAAACTCGAGTTGTGATTTTTGGCATGATTCCAATACTTTCCCTATACATTACCATGTATTGCAGGGAAAGTAATAAGTCCGGTTACCGAATGAGAACGAAAATTGAATTAAAAGTGAAACAAATTTAATTAAAATATAGAGAACGTTAATATAATTCTGCAGGGAAAGTCATGTGCTGCCCACATCAGATTTTTACGTTCCCTGCAATACATGGTAATGTATAGGGAAAGTATTGGAATCATGCCGAAAATCACAAGTCGAGTTTTCGACGGATCTACACGTTTCGAGACCTTTTGAATACGAAAAAAACATTTTTAACGTGACGTCTGTGTGTGTGTGTCTATCTGTGCAATGTATGTATCCACTGTAACTCAAAAACTAATGGACGGAATTTCATAAAATTTGATAGGTAAGTCACTTGTACGATACTCTGGTGTTGATTAGATTTTAGTATTAATCGGAAAACAACAACCTGCCTTTTTTTACGAAATGGCCCGCAAAAATGTCATGTATCCACTCTAACTAATAAGAACAACTCTATTACTCTAGAACTAACCATTCTCGAGATATTTGATATTCTTCGCATTTAATTATGCCACTTTTAGAAAAATGTCTAATTACCAAATAAAAACAGAAATTAAATTAAAAATGCAAATTTAGTGTTATTTTGTGCAATTTAACTCACTTTAATGAATTATTAAAGAAAAAAATATGAATTTGAGTCTGCAGGGAAAGTCATGTGCTGCCCACATCAGATTTTGTCATATTGTAAATGATACTCCTGTGATTATTAGCAATATAAATAAAAAAAATTCAGAAATTATGATAATCATTAAAACAAATTTAAATATCCCTTTTCAAAATAGAAATAAACAAATAAGTTCCTTTCCAGATTATTATTTAGCTGGTGTACGTACATTCTCTCTCTATTTTTCGCATGTTCATTAGGAAAATAATAACAGTTTATGAACAAAATGTCAGAGCTTCTTTAATCTTCTTAGCAGGTACCGATTTGGAATAAAAGGTAACCTAAATATCTTTATGGAAATTAATTTCTCATTAAAATACGTTAAAGAGAGAAATAGAGGTATTTTTTTTTCAGGAGAATGTTTATTTTGTTTCCAACTTCAGCCTTATTAAAAAAAATGAAATTAGCCATTAAAAATGGACTCTGCATCCAATAATGTAATCATAAAATCCATTGTATCCTCTTGTCCTTGATGATGACATCGGAGTTCATATTCCTCGGTGCTCAACTATAGGTTTATGAGTTTGTTTGCTATAGGTAATGTTGGGACTATAAAGAAGACTAGGAAAGCATAATTCAACTTTTAAATATAAGTGGTTTAAAAGACTAAAATATATCAGTGTAAGTAATCGTAAGCGATTTAGCATGTGGAAATCAGATATTTTCCAAAAGAAAAAGCCTTTCTCTATATATGTCGCTCTATCCCACTTGGAGATAAATATGGCAACAATTTAGCGATTTCGGAAACAACCTTGGCGAATAATTTCGCTACGTTAACGGCATTTCAATATCTCGGAAAAAATAATTTAATTTCTTTAATAATCCCGTCGCATTGCTAAAAGTAAATATTACTAGCGCGTTATGTATGGGCCCGTAAAAACCTGGCTGTTGACTTTTCGTTTTTGACAACATTTCTATCTAAGATAATCCTGAATAATTGGTGAAGAAACTATTATGAATTTTAGTCAGACAGAATAGAAATGAAAAGCTCAATTTTAAAATTATAACCTCATTATGGCTTGATAAAAATGTATATTTTCATCAAAGGAATAACAGTTACAATTAGTTTTTAATAGCCAATGACACCAAATCATCCGAAATATAGTAAAGGGGGTATGATGACGTTGAGAAGACGTTGGGTCGACCGAAGCTATATTTTTGGATTAATTAATAGTTAATTTTTCTCATAAATGGTTTTGAACACAAAGAGAGGTCACCAAGAACCTGGGCTCTTGAGCTTATCGTTAAACTAGGTGACCCATGCAGAACATCAAAGTTTTAATGTCTTTTATTGCTCATCATCTGTTGGTAACTTGCTATTTAATCTCTGAAGTGTGAGTCTCCATTCGATTTTTTCATACATTAAGATTCCATAGTATCTATCTATATATACTAATTGCCAAGTATCCGTCTGTCTGTCTGTCCGTCTGCCTGTCCGTCTGTCTGTCACGCTTTTTTAGACACTTCCCGAATAGATAGAGACTTGAAATTTGGTACACGGCTCGGTCGTTTGACAAACCCCCCTGGAAAAATCGAATTTTTCGAAAACATTCTATAGAGGGGGTGCCCCATACCAAAACGTTCGAAAAGTGAAATGATGGGAAAGCATGCTTTGCGATGAGATAGAGACTTCAAATTTGGTGTATGGGTAAACCGTTTAAAAGGAAGAAAGTGTACAATTTCAGATTTCGAATATTTTCTACTTAAGGAGGTGCTGCACACCAAAATGTTCGATTTACCGAATAAATGAGAAACGACTACATTAAAATTTGATAAAGGCTTGATATTTGGTATATGGGCGAATAATGTGATAGTAAACCCAATGAAAATGGATTTTTTCAAAAATGCATATTTAAGGGGGTGGATACTGTACACAAAAACATTCGAAAGGTGCATTGATAGAAAAAGCATGCTTTGCAATGAGATAGAGACTTCAAATATGGTGCAGGGGTTAATAGTTGGAAAGGTAGAAAGTGTGCAATTTCAGTTTTCCAACATTTGCTATTGTAGGGGGGTGCCGCTCACTAAAATATTCGATTTGTGGAACAAACTGAAAACGCTTCCTTTACAATGTGACAGAAGCTTGAAATTTAGTATATGGGCTCATCATTTGAAAAACAAACCCAAGATGAATACGGTTTTTCAAAAATGTTCATTTAAGAGGATGCAACACAGAAAAACGTTCAAAAGATGAAGTGATA
Organism: Amaurobius ferox; assembly: GCA_951213105.1. Taxonomy (NCBI): domain Eukaryota; kingdom Metazoa; phylum Arthropoda; class Arachnida; order Araneae; family Amaurobiidae; genus Amaurobius; species Amaurobius ferox. The sequence continues at coordinate 116,209,722 of OX578144.1, read as the reverse complement.
GAAAAACATGCTTCGCGATAAGATAGAGACTTCAAATTTGGGGTACGGGGAGATAGTTTGAAAGGAAGAGAGTGTGCATTTTCAGATTTCCAATATTTGCTACTTTAGGGTGTGCCGCACACCGAATTGTTCGATTTTCCGAATAATGAGACACTCTTCCTTTTAAATGTGATACAGGCTTGATATTTGGTATATAAGCCTATCATCAGATAAAAAACTCAAGATGAACAGAGTTTTTCAGAAATGTCCATTTATGAGTCTGCTCCACAGAAAAACATTCGAAAGGGGAAATGATAAATTAGCATGCTTCGGGGTGAGATAGAGACTTTAATTTGGTGTACGGGTAGATAGTTCTAAAGGAAGAAGTCGCAATTTAAGTTTTCCAATATTTTCTTCTTTAGGGGTTCTGCACACTAAAATATTCGAGTTGCCGAATAAATGTGAAACGCGAATTATTCGAAAATTTACATTATTCAGGTGTTGCTTATTGTGAAACCATTGATATTCAACGGGTATTCTTCTAGTTTAGTTCTATTTGTCTTATAATCATTATCAGAATGAAGGTTTCATGGTGAAAGCTCTTGCACGCCCAATTTCCCCAGATTCAGGCATATTGATTGACAACTGTATTCCACACACATAGATATCGATAACTTATTCTGGATTGTGAGTGTTTTCCTGATTCCGAATGCAACTTCTATTATGCCAGTTTAGGGACCAAACAGTGATCAGGAGCTTGAAGTCTCATTACAGAAAGCAACTCATATTACGTATTTTGTAGGAATATGTCAACTATGTAAATTGCAATGCGTCTCTTCTTGGTGCAATGTTAATGCTAGAAATATCTTTGCACCTTGTTGAAGAATTCACTATTTGGTATTTTGGTAAGCTGGTTTAGCAAAGGGTGTTCAAGGCGAAGATGAAGACACGGATTTAACTATCGGGAAGAGGGTAAATACAACGGCATTTCAACATTTTCAGAATGCGACATGGAGCTTTTCCAAACATGTGATGACGATGTGGTTGCATGCAAAGATCCGAGTGACGAAGATATTGTGACAGAAATTAAATGCTGACATCGAAGATACTTTTTCTCATGTTGATGAACTAGTTGAAGAAATGCATCACAGGAAAGCGAACTCTCCAGCATTGCGAATGCCAAAGAAGAGATGCTCGCCATTAATAACTTCTTGTCCACACAAACCATAGAACCGAAAGTGGTGGAGGCGTTTAAACTTTTGGACAATATAATTCATAAAACTTCAAAACTTCAGCTGCTGGACGCCATCAGAAAATTACTCATTTTGTTTTGTACTTAGACGTCAAATAAAAATTAAATATAATTCACAAATGTTTTTCTTAATTTATTTTTAGTCAATATATATTTTTAATGCATAAAATGATCATTAGTTATTATAAATGTGTATTTTAGAGGGAGATATGCATTTCGTGGGAAGGGTGTGAACCACGATATTTACGCTAAGTATAATTATATCGATCGTGTATAATTATTATCGAATGGTGAAACTGGAAAAGAACGAAAAACATTTAATAACTGCGCATAATAATAATGGTAATTAACCCCTAATATGAATTTTTTTCAAATTAGAATTATTATTCATGTGCCTTGGTAGGTGTTAAAAACCTATACCGCCCGACTCACCCGAAATTTTAAGTAGTTGGATGAGCGGCCGTATCATCCGGGTCATTAGTAGGTGTGATAATACTAATAACATTTTTACGATTTTGTCCAAGATAATCCATTTTTCTTATCCGATTGGAAACAGCAAACCTCGGGATATAGTAAATCCAAACTTCGTGCCATTGAATGTTCGCTATAGCGGGGTTTGATTGTATAAAGAGTCTTGCAAAATAGGTATGATGAAATATCTTTATTTAAAAGTTATATTAATAAGATTAAAACTTTAGAAATAGAAATGTACGTGAAAAGACTTTGAAAGGAGTTTGAAATTTTTATAAAAAAAAAAAACATATTTCCTACAGTAAATTATATTTTTTAATGTAATTCAACAGTCCCAGAGCCACCACAAAAGCATCCTATAAATAAGATATATCCCAGACATAAAATAATATGCTGTCAAATACCTCTGACAATGAGTCTAAGGCATCAACCTTATTTAAACATGAAATATGAATCAGAAATTCTGCTTTCTCAGGATTGATTCTCAAGTGCAGACAAGTAAACATTTTTCACACGTCAGCATTTTTCGATCTTTTTTAAATGGCAGAGTAGGCATTATTTGGTGGTTTCGAAAAGTTAAGTATGAAATAGTAAACTGAGGAGTTGCATATTTTGCTACAGTTTTTGGAGGACAGTATATGGAAGAACAAAAAATATTAATGCTTCTTGTGGGAATAACATTTTCAATACTTATAATGTACTTATGAAATATGTACTTATGAAATACGAATAATAAATTCTGCTTTCTCAGGATTGATTCTCAAGTGCAGACAAGTGAACATTTTTCACACGTCAGCATTTTTCGATCATTTTTAAATGGCAGAGTATACAATATTTGGTACTTTCGGAAAGATAAGTATGAAATAGTAAACTGAGGGGTAGCATATTTTGCTAAAGGGTGAGCGTCAGTAAATCTTCTGCCCTATCCGCGCTTTGTTAACTTTCGCGGCACACGTTTTTCGCCTAAATTCTGCTCAAATAGTTGCGAAATATTTTCTGAAAGATAAAATGCAATGCTTAGATTATATTAAAACTAAATTTAATACCCAACAAAACATAGAATAAATTTTTATTTTAATCCAAAATATTTTTGGTGCTGCCATCTGTTGTCGTAATTTAATTCATACCGATTACTTTTATTTTTTAATGAACAATTTTAAATATATATTCCTTCTAATACAGTATTAAATACAACAACAGATCATATATAATAATGCCACAATCACGGAAAGGTAATTTCTCATTCCATAAATTTGATAAGGAGATCTGAATGTACAGGACTGCAGCTTTGTCTTCAAGTTCCTTTGTCTTCATGTCCAAGTTCAATTACGTTTCCGTGATTGTGGCATTATTATATATGATCTGTTGTTGTATTTAATAGCGTATTAGAAGAAATAGACCTTTAAAAGTTTTCATTAAAAAAATAAATAGTCGGTATGAATTAAATTACGACAACAGATGGCAGCACCAAAAATATTTCAAATTAAAATAAAAAATATATCCTATGTTTTATTGGGTATTAAATTCAGTTTTAATATAATCTAAGCATTGTATTTTATCTATCAGAAAACATTTCGCAACTGTTTGAGCAGAATTTCGGTGAAAAATGTTTGCCGCGAAAGTTAACAAAGCGCGGATAGGGCAGAAGATTTACTGACGCTCACCCTAAAGTGTTTGAAGGATGGTATATGGAGGAACACAAAAGTGCTGCTTGTGGAAATAACACTTTCAATACTTCCTTAATGAAAGCGAACATATGCAAATTTCTTGATAACAATTGTTTTGAAGAAGTTTTGATCTCTCGTCATCAGGTAAATTAGTGACTTTACTTAACAAACTATAAACAAGAAATCATTATATTGAAATGTAAATTCATTTTCAATATTATATTGTAAATTAGAATTAATAAACAGTTCTATTTTAGCGTTTAAGTGAAGATTCTGTTTTGACCTGATGAAGCGGAATTAAAACTCCTTCGACACAATTGTCACGTAATTTGCTTATTTTTGCTTTTATTAAGGAAGTATCGGTAGTGTTACGATATGGGAAAATGTTTAACTTTCCTTCTCTAGAAAAATCTGATTTAAATCTTATGGAGAAAGGCGTAAATTTGTTTTATATCTCTAAAAACAATTATAAATTCTTATTATACAAGAATTGCGTGATTCATTTCGTGCTGATCCAGTAGCAGAACTAAGACAAAATACACATTTTAAGAATATTTCTGGATGGCGATTTTTTGGGCTGAGCAACAATATTTTGTGAATATTACGGTCAATTCACCCAATATTGAAATCTAATAAGCCCCTAGACATGTTAACTTATGTGTAGAAAACAATAAATCTTCATAAGAGTGTTAACATGAGCTTCTGTCCTGACATTAAGCTCTTAAAGTTCGAAATCTAAATTATTTTAAAAATCACCGTTATTGTATGATGTCTATGAAAATCATATTTAAACGTTCAGAAAAAACAAACAAAATAAATGATGATAATAAAAATGCGTTACCATGTATAGTAAGGTAAGGCTACATTAGAAATTATTCTACCCGTGACAACCATTTTACAAAACCTATAAATTCATTTCCTTACCTTCACATTTTTACTTTCCTCCTCTTAAAATAATTAGTATCTCCGATTTAGTTATTATAAACCAACCATATATTAAATTAAAGTGCCGCAGAAGAAAATTGGCGAGAAATCAGGTTTTGATTGTGATTGGTTCAATAAAAAGCACCAAATCAACGTACCATGATTTCTGCTTTTGGTTCTCCAATTGATCCTATTTATATCTTTCTACTTATGTTGGTATCGTTGTTTGGATCAAATCTTGAAATCAATTTTTGAATCACTTCTACTGAACCGATTGTTCGAAAATTTTTATATAGTAAGGTGAGATAAGAAATTAGTGGTCAAAATATTAGTGGTCAAAAGTTTTTTAACCGAATCGTGAAAAATTTATATAATATCCATTAAACCAACGAAGTAATTGTTGTAGTATAGCTTTACACAGAAAGAGATTAAATTTGTTTTTAGTGTGATTGCTTTAAAGAATGTTGGCATGTGGGCCAATATTAATAGATCGAAAATAACGGAAGCTAAGAATAACTAATGCTTTAAAACTAATGCTGTTCAATACATTCTTAAAAGCTATTATATTCTGGTGTGAGACAACAGAATGGTTAGCGCGCAGAAATTGCACTCGGACGACCCAAATTTGATTCCCGGTCTGCCCAAACTGTCTCTGTGTTCACCCGGAGTACTGGCACATTAAATGTGTGGGTTCCTAATTCCTTCCGAGAAGTTGATGGTAGAGGAAGAAGTGTATGTTCCCTGAGGACACCTTCCCCACTGGGTTCCGGTCTAAATTGGATGGTACTTCCTGGCTGTCCAAACAGATACTTTACACCTTCTGATAGATCGAACGGTCTGGGTTGAAGAAGCTATTACATTCAAAATAAACTTAATTGCTTTCTGTGTAAAACTATACTAAAACAATTACTTCGCTGGTTTAAATATATTAATAATTTATATATTATTTATTATATGAAATAATTTATTACTTTCCTAATATACAATAATGTATAAGGAAAGTATTGTGACGGGATCGAAAATTCGAATTCGAGTTTTCGATGGGATAGCACGTTTCAAGCATCCCTGATCACGAAACGAACATTTTTGAGCTGATGTCTGTGTGTGTGCGTGTGTGTGGGGGGTCAGTTAGACTGTGGAGACTATAACTGACGAACGAATAGACCGATTTGAACAAAATTTGATACAAAAATTACATTCCGTAAACAATGGAAGCTTATTGTTTTTAAACGCAATCGAATGTTCAGAACCCCCAAATTTTTCGAGTGAAATTTTGAAAAAATCGTCAAAAAATCAAAATATCTAATAAAGCTACCCAAATAGATATTTCTTATGTAAATTTTCATTAGAAAACGATTGACATAAATTTTAGAACGCTAACATGGACCGTTCTCGAGATATTGAACATTTTGAAAAAAATTATCAAAAAGTCATATAAAATAACAAAAAAATATTTCCTATTAAGAAATATGTTCACTTTTCATATGTAATACCATGCGTTAAATTTGGTGACATCATTGTCTTGGATCTAGCTCATTCTCTTCATGAAAAAAGATACTTTGAGTAATACTTTTGTATTTGAACGCAAATAGTCATTTAACGGCTTTAAGAATAACTTATTTCTCCGCCCATAACGCTTGGCGATATTTTGGCGACGGATTTGGTGGAATGTCGCCAACTTGGCGACTTTCTTAAATGTTGCTAAATTAACGAAAAATTCGCCAAATGGATAAAAATGACTCTAAATCAATCACAGTGACGACTCATTGAAGAAAATTCAATATCTTGGAAAGAATATAAATATCTACTATAAAAATAATAATTTTTTTACTGTAAAAGTAGTAAATTCATTGCATTATATATGGAAAGTCATGTGCTGCCCATATCGGATTTTCTTTTGCTGTAAAAGTAGTAAATTCATGGTATTATATAAGGAAAGTCACGTGCTGCCCACATCAGATTTTTTTCCAATTATAACTAAAAAACATCTTCTGAACATCTTAAAAAATAACTATATGTTACAATATCATTGACGACTGAATGATGCAACCGATAAGGAAATCCGATTACATCATCTATTATGACACAGAAACATCCATAATTCATGTAAGAAGGTAAACCACTGCACTGTCAATTTGTCGCTATAATGGGTTTGCCAGAAAACACGTCCAAGATCCAGCAGCTGTGAAATAATGCGTTGTGATAAGCAGAAAATTACGTGTTTTTCATAGAGGATCTAGAATTATGATTAGAAATGATTGGTATATGTATATAAACATTTCTTGGGATGTATCCTGTAAGTTATCTATTTAGGGATGTACTTTGTAGAAACGTACAACAAGTATAATTAGAGCAAATGTTAATTTTACTTTATATAATAAATGTCTGTGTGTCTGTTTGCCTGTGCAGTCTGTAGCGGGAAATCTAAGAGTTGCACGACCGTGAAATTTGATACACAGGTATTTCAGGACCCGAATAGGTGCACTTTGGCGTTATTATTATTTTTTATTTTGAATTAGTGTTTTAGTTATTTTATGTTTTAGTCCAAATTACAACGATTTTGGGCGATATTTACAAATATCTGTCCCTTAGTGACCGAAAATATTATCAGTTCCATTCTGGTACCACTAGAAAATTTGAAAAATTCTCACTCAAAAAGTTTTTATCGGAATTCATAGGATAAATAGACAATTTTAGTTAATTTCTAAATTAAATATATATACTTTTTGTGCGTGTAAAGCGACCCCGGTTTTTGTATAACAATATAAAATACTTTGTATAACAATATAAAATACTTTTGTATACAATATCAGCTCCTCTAAATATTATAGATTGTTCAAGAGCTAAATGTCCATCCAAATGAAGCCATCCTTTCATTAATTATAAATTTTTTCAGAGAGCGAAGTATTTTTTTATCGAGGCAATTTTTCTATCGTTTTCTCCTGTGCCTTACTTCCTTCACGACTAACCGCTACCGCCATCTATTAGAAAATACATTTTAAAAGTTTCTCACTTAAAGGTATTTTATTTATTTATTTATTTTTACTTTCCTTATATACATAATGTATAAGGAAAGTATTGTGACGGGGTCGAAAATTCGAATTCGAGTTTTCGACGGGAGAGCACGTTTCAAGCATCCCTGATCACGAATCGAACATTTTTGAAGTGATATCTGTGTGTGAAAGTATGTGTGTGTGTATGTGTGTGTGTGTTTGTGTGTGTGAAAGTATGTGTTTGTGTGTGTGTGTGTCAGTGAGTCTGTGGAGACGATGACTGACAAACGAATGGACCGATTCGATCGAAATTTGGTACAAAAATCACAATCCGTAAGCACTGGAAGCCTATTGTTTTTATTGGCAATCGAATGTTCAGAACCCCCTAAATTTTCGAGTGAAATTTTGAAAAAATCGTCAAAAAATTAAAACCGCTAATGAAGTTACGCAAATAGACATTTCTTATGTAACTTTTCATTAGAAAACGATAGACATAAATTTTAGAACGCTAACATGAACCGTTCTTGAGATATTGCACATTTTTCACAAAAATTATCAAAAAGTTATATGAAATAAAAACAAATATTTCCTATAGAGAAACATGTTCACTTTTCATATGTAATACCATGCGATAAATTGGGTGACATCATTCTCGTGGATCTAGCTCGTTCCATTCATGGAAAAAGACAATTTGAGTAATACTTTTGTATTTGAACGCCGTAATCATTTATCTGCTGTAAGAATAACTTAGTTCTCCATCCACAATGCTTGGCGAGATTTTGACGACGAAATTGGCGGAATGTCGCCAACTTGGTGACATTTTCAGTTGTTGCTAAATTAACAAAAATCTCGCTAAATTGATAAAAATGACACTAAATCAATGAAAATGAGGACTAATGGACGAAAATTCAATATCTTGGAAAGAATATAAGTATCTACTATAAGAATAACCCTTTTCTTTAACTGTAAAAGTAGTAAATTCATTGCATTATATAAGTAAAGTCATGTGTTGCCCACATCAGATTTTTTGATTTGTCGAGAAGGTGTATTTTTTTTTCCTTTTTGGATAGTGTGCGTAGGAACTTGGCGACAGTTCGGGAAGGATTCAAAGAAAATTTAATAGTGTCGAGTAGTGTAGGTATTAAGTAATGGACGTTTATTTACGATATATTTAGATTATAGAAAATAAATGGATTAAATTACGATATATTATGTAGATGCATTATATAATATATATACATCATGGTTGACCCCACTTTTCAAGTTTCGGCAATTAATTTTAGACACATACTTCTAATTTGAAAGTTTGTTAATAATAAATTAATATAATAATAACAATTGTTAATAATACAGTTTGAAAGTTTGTAATAAAATACGAAATTCTTTCATATAATTTCTTTTTCATGTGAATAACATCTATGGTTGGGGCTTCTCTGATTGAAATCGGTGCTTTATGATAAATGTATACACGTTGGACGTTTACCCTTTAGAACCTAATAAATAACAAAATAAACGAGTTTGATTCTTTTGTCCGAAATATGGCATCATATACAAAAATGATGTCAATATTTTGAACTGTTTTTTTTTTCAAAAACGCTAACTAGTTTTTGGCTGAGTATTTTGTTGCTTCACTTTACTTACATGACTCGGAAGAACACGCACATACACACACACAACCTCAAAAACGTTTGATACGAGCTCAGGGATTCGTGAAACGTGCTCTTCCATCGAAAATTCGAATTCTCCTCCCCGTCACAGTATTTTACTTATACATTATTATACTATGTATATAGGGAAAGTCGAAATACCAAAATAGTCTAAATAGGGAAAAATTTAATCGGATTTTCCCTCGAATATGACTCGCGTTGCAGGGTCTGACTGCAAACAGAAATCGTAGTTTGCATGAGATATGGTTGAGTAGTGGGATATGTTCGATGACTCCAGATTTGTAGGGGGAAAATTTCCGACTGTTTTATAAGCAATAACTCGGTGAATAATGCAGGTAATTTCACAAGGTTTCTTTCATTAGACTGCTTATTATACAGCGCAACTTTTTCTAACTGAACTGTATGTTGTGTTTATAGAATATTTTACGGGAGTCAGACCAGTATTTTTCTGAATGATGATGAAAATGCAGTACATGACCGCAGCATTTTTGGCGAAATTTGGCTGTAATTTAGGCGAAATCTTGCATATGGTAGCTGCCTAAGATTTTACCCTAGAAATTTAGTAAAATGGTTCCCTTGCAGTTGAGGCTCACCTTTTAAATGGAAAAATATTGTTATAACAATGATGCGTGTAACATTCAATATAAATGCTACATTTTCTTTTTCGAGATATTCATTTAAAATTTTTGATTAACATCAATTTCTTCAACAAACATTGATAAAAGTTACTTTGAAAGTAGTTGTATGTGGATTTTGTAAGTGCATTAATACTGTCAAATTTCGATAATAGACTTTCTCATTTTTCACAGAAAAATCGGAAAAATGGAATGGTTTATAATCGTGTATTTTGGAAAAAAGAAATTAAAAAAACAGTTTCGAGGAAATTTGTAGAACAATATTCAAAATTCTTTAACACAATTTACATTCTGTAATCAATTACATAAAATGAAAAGAGAAGCTCCAACAACTAACATTTATCTCTATGTTAAATTAAATTGTTCAAACTGCTTCAAAATATTTTAAAAGTTGAACAACACCAATAACTAACTTATATTTCTAAGTTATATTAAATCGTTTAAACTGCTTCAAAATTATGTTAAAAGATGAACAACACCAACAACTAACTGATATTTCTCTCTAAGTTAAATTAAATCATTCAAACTGCTTCAACATATTTCAAAAGCTGAAACATTGTTAGAAACACAGCACAAAATAAATTAATAACAGCGCTGCAAGTTTTGATGGAAAAAAATGGCCCATTTTTATAAGACAAAACAAGAGAGCAGCCAAATCAATAAAGGCCAGAAGGTGTCTGCCAATAAATAGTTGCATTATGAGACACACATTTACACACACACTTACACAATTCAATATCTTTCAAAGAATATTTGTTCTAAATGAGTGCCGTAGGTCTAAAAACATACTTTCTCTCAAATTACCGAATTAAAAAAAATTCTGGAAAACAATTATTTCTCAACTATTGTACTATTGAAAACATTTTTTTAATTGCACTGTGAATTTACACTAAGAACAAATGACATAACTTACCAGCTTATCCGACAATTTGTTCATATAGAATATAAAAACCCTTATAATACTTGGATAACTTCCAATATATATACGTACAGAGACGATGAGGAACGTCATCCATTTGTAGCTGTAGTGAGATTGTCATAACAGGCATCAAAGGACTCTTAAATAAAAGCTCCACCAACCGTGAAATAATATGCTGTCAGAGGCAGACGATATCCACCTTTCAGCAACAATCCCAAATTCTGACTAACAGTGATTGATATAGAAATTGCTCTTGCCCCTTTCATTGTGGGGAGCATTTTGGGAATGATGCATTTCGTTGACACAGTTAAGAAAGAAATATGAGTGTTATTCCTTATATTATACGTAAATCCTTATATACGATAGATAATTTCACATCACTATATGTAATTATCTAACTTGATTTTATCTCTTCAAACACTCCAGAAGTCGACGACTGCTGACATAGAAAGCTGAATATTTACACACTTATACGAGTATCCTTCCGAGAGATTGGTGGTAGGGGAAGGAGGGTATGGTTTCTGTGTATGCCTCCCACACTGGGTTCCGGTCTAAATTGGGTGGCACTTCCCGGTTATCCAAACAGTTACCTTACACCTTTCTGGTAGGTCGGACGGTCTGGGTCTCAACAACAACACTTATACGAGTGTCTTAGGACGAGCGGGACGGTCTGGGTTTTCGACACCTATACCAGTAGTATCGACTACTGTACAGAACCTAACAAAGCCAGATATTCGGTTTAGTCCGTCCTCCCAGGGACAAATAATATGGGGTCTCGAAAAGGATTTTTAGACCCTTTACAGGCGTCTGGTAATGACTTAGAAGACTGGTTCTTTTCACACTTATGACAATCTACCATCGGAGAGAACCTAACGTCGTCGGATTTTTAACCCCTCTGGGGGCAAAAATTATTGCTTTTAATGTCTTTCCCGACCCTCAAACACTACTCTATTGACTTAGACGTCTGGAACGTTGCACACTTACAGTATTGACCACTTTTTGATTGTCCACTAACATAATATCACCACTTAAAGAAACAAGTTGTAAAAAACTTTCAATATTGGATGAATAAATTATTAAATAGTAAATTTATTCATAACAAAATGAATTCTCTTACAGGGTGTCCCAGAAATGACTGACACATTTGAAAAATGCATTAAAAAAAACAGAAGGTGATAGAAATGTAGCGTTTGCTGCATTGTTCTTGGGAAATCAGGGAATTTTATTCAACCAATTTTCAAAATTTGTTACAAAGGTCACCAACAGATGGCGCTGCTGAATGGGAAAAATTAATAAACGATGTGACCATGTTGCAAAAACTACAAGACGATGTTTTTAAACTAACCACCATTTGCAGCAACAACATGGCCCAGTCTGAGAACAAAATTCGCAGACACCTGTGCAAACATTTCAGCCGGAATAGTCAGGTCAAGAAATATCCGTTGTTTCAACTAATAAACCATTTTCAACGAATAAACCAACAGCAACTTGAAATCTTTGAGAAGCACACGCTAGCAGAATGCTCCCGGCCACACATTAAGTTGCTGTAAACCTCTGGGTCAGTCGTGTTGTCTGAGTCTTCAACTCTAGCAGAATGCTGAACAAAGTACAGAATGGCGATCTGACAGTATGCGTTTTTCTGCAGCTGTCACATAACTGCAGCGCCATCTGTTGGTCATCTTTGTAAAGAATTTTGAAAATTGGTGAATAAAATTCCCTGGTTTCCCAAGTATTATGCAGCAAACGTTACATTTCCATCACCTTCTGATTTTTTTTAATGCATTTTCCAAATGTGTCAGTCATTTTTGGGCACCCAGTATGATCCTTCTCCAAGAAAATGAATTAAACGTTTTTCAGCCATGGTTCCTTTGTATAGTATTTGAAACATCCGACTCAAATATTAATTGAAGATTTATTATGCAATATTACAATATTTATTCTTTATAAATTTTATATTTATTTATCATCATCAAAGGAAAATGATGCTAATATTTAAAACAGATGTTTATTTAAAAGGATGCCAATGTTTAAAATATATGTCGTGCACATGTTCGCTCTAAATAAGTACCTAATCATATTTTAGACCGCTGCTCGTATACATAATATGCCTTTTTCTGACGCTGGACACACCAATATTTCCAATTCTAGTTACAGCTCGCAATCCAAATAAGCTTTCTATAGAGTTCTAGTTCCATGACCTTTCGACGCCATATCAAGAACGCTCTCACCCAATTACAAAATATTCACTCTCCAAAACAAAATGAGTCTAGTCCATTTTCTTGTAAGTTTCGACCTCTAATGGAATCCGAAGCATGCTAGATTCATTAAAAAAAATCAAAGATATACCTCTGATAAAAAATATATAATTGATGAACGGATGGGTTTATGCTTTTTCTCTGGAGTAGTATGTGATATTTTAAGTATGTTCTGAAAAAGAAAATTAAAGATAGATGGCAATTAAATTTCTGTTTGTCGTAATATAAACATTTTAAGAGTTTGCTTAGCATTATGTTTTTTAGCATGCAAAGTATATATTTTTAAAGTGTCATTAAAATTTATTTATCATATGGATTTCGTTCAAATTTTGTCTGAAACATAGTTCTTTGATCCTTCTGATGATATCAAGATGGAAAGAAACACTGTGATGATATTTCAGGTCTCTAAGTAATCGATTTGTGGAAATACCGGCAGTAAAGCATAACATAAGTTAAAACCTAATTAGAAATTAAAAAAATAATATCGAAGTGCATCTATTTGGGTACTGAATTACTTGTATACTAAATTTCATGGTCGTACGACTCTTAGGTTTTCCGTTACGGACTACACACACACACACACACAAATAACTTATTTTATTATGTAAGATGTTGCAATTTATTTTTTTTAAGAATGTTAGTTTCCCTGTCTTTAATAGGCTTAAACATTAGTATATAATATAAAAACATATTTTTTATAAATGGATAACTTCCTATTTGTACGCCATCTATTTGTAACTTATAAGTTTGTCATAGCAGACGTCAAAGGGCGTTGAAATAAAAGCCCCACCAACCATGAAATAATACGCTGTCAGAAGCAGACGATCGCAATTTATTGAAACATCATCCAGCTTTCAGCGATAACCCCATATTCTGACTAGAGATGATTGATATAAAAAATGCCCTTCCATGTTTCTCTGTTAGAAGCATTTTGAGAATGATGCGTTTTGTTAAAACGGTTGAGGAACAAATAGGATTTTTATTCCTTATATATTCTAAATTATTCCTTATATATGTTATTATTCCGCGTGTATTTTATATTATTATCTATACTATTAAGGCGTACCTGCGTATGTATGTGAAAATCTTTCAAAATGTCGAAAAATGTGATAGATTTTTAATTTAATAGATTTGTTTGATAGATTTTTCTCGTTTTTGGGTTTGCACGGGAGACATATACATCTCAAAGAGCCTCTAGAAGCTGAATTTTAGATAAAGTGCATAGATCTTTTATACATATTGTTAAAAGTCTCGGTGGATTCCATTCAGAACACAGATATTTCCGATTTCATAACCCCTTTTATGTTTATCGTTTCGCCTACGTGGGAGTCAGGACAGCTGTCGCCTGTGATTTTGAAAATAATGCAGGTTTCTAAAATCTCAAGTTTTAGAGATGAAAATTTTACATTTTAGATACAATATTTTAATTTATTACAAACATTCGTTGAAAAACAAAATCAAGGTTTCTCGATTAAAACTTGGTCTTTTAGAGTAATTCCTTCGAATTTTACTCATAAGTCTCTTTCTGAGAAAGGATGTACCTTGTCCACGATTTTCTATTAAAATAATTTTCGTTTTTTTTTTATTCGGACTGGCAAATAGTTGTCGCCCTTGGTAGTGAGAATATAATTATAGATTCTAGAGTCACGAGTTTTACAGAATTTTTTTTTTAATTTTATATATAAGATTAAAACATATTATAACAGACATAAATTAAAGAACTTCAGCTTAAGTTTATGGCAAGAAAACTCGGATAATGCTGCAGATGGAAGAAAATATGAGCCTCTACCAAATATATCTAAGACAATTTACGGAAACTTTTATTTTAACAAAGTTCTCACACAGCATGGCGCGTTTAGAACATACCAAACTAAATATTTCAAAATGACAAGAAGTTCCATTGCAGGAAGGATAGAGGAAGAGTGAAACATTATATTTGTGATTGCTAACATTGGGACATGATTAGAAAAACGTATTTCCTTTCCAATTACAAGGAAGTTGAAGTAATCAAACTTTGCAAAGATAACAAAGCTGGGAATGAAATTATAGCCATTTTATCTAGTAGCTAAAACAATGGACGTTTAAATCTGTTTCAAATTATTATTTTACAGCAAAAGTTGCTGTAAAATAAGCTCCAATACAGTTGCTTTTGATACAGTTGTATCTCATTTTGTTTTATTTTGCCCTTTTACAAGAATCTGTATTCTAGTTTCTAAATATGTATTACTGTATTTACATTTGATGATGTAAATACAATAATTCATTGAATTTACATTTAATGATTTATTGTATTTGTACTTGCTGATTTATTGTATTTACATTTGATGATTTATTGTATTTATACTTGATTTCCACTCTGAGGACTGTTATGCAACGCCGAAGTTTATTGCAGAAATGGTATTATTTCCACTAAGTTGTTGATTTCGATAATTAATGTCTTTGCTCTGATGGCTTTGCGATTTTATGTAATATTGGAATTTTAGAAACTGTTTATGATGTTGACTAAGTAACTGTTTTGATACTCTGTACTTTTTGAAGTAAAATTATCTGTTGTTCTCGGATCAACTACTGTAAATATATTGTGGACCTTTTAATATATTACTGTTTTAAAATTATTACAATATATTTGGTGAAAAATGAACGGGATAATCGCTCGATTATTCCTAATAACAACTTCGTATCGACCTCTCCAAGAAGATTTCAAGGTATGACGGCTCACGACCGGAAGATGAGTCTATGCTTCTCGAACTTCCAGTACAACTTTGAGATTCTGAACTTCTTCATTGATTCTATTGTGGAAGCATAACTCCATATTTATTTCATGATTGATTGTAGATTGATTTAATTTAATAAAGTAGATAGGACTGCAATAAGAGGATGACACTCGATGGATGACAGAGATGTGGTTACCGGTTTTCTTTTAGCGCCAGCCGGTCTCTTAGGGAGCGCGTCCGGTGTAGTTACGACAACTGGACGGGGTGGTTTGGGGACATTCGGCGATGGTCCCGCAGGGGTGGTCCGGCAGGGGTGGCCTGCCCAGTAGTCGCCTGGTTACACGTGGTGCCAGAAACGCTATCGCGACTAGTGATCTTTCGCTATATATTCGGGTGGCGCGGTCTTGCTTATTGAGTTACTAGCAATGACAGCACTCGACTATATACTGCACGACTTTCCCCACATTGACTTCAATGTTTCAATACCCTTCCATGGTTATCCAGATTCCCAGACCTATCATCAATAGAACGTCTGGGACATGCTGGGACGCCCATTGCAGACTTCTCCGAATACCACTGAATTAACTGACGAGTTGCAACATTTGTAGTAGAATCTTCCACAGAGGGATATAAGCGATTTAATTAACTCTATGCCGTACCGAATAGCAGCTTGTATAGATGCCAATGGAGGATTTATCACTTACTAAAAAAAACTTCTTGTTGCAACCATTCCTTGTGAATAATGAAACTTTTTTTTGCTCACAAGTTCTAATCATATGCATATTTACTCAAACGATACATAGATGCTGAGTTTTGCGCCTGTAGCTCAATTACTTATGGATGCATGGATATATATATATATACATTGCTCACAACTGACATCGCAACACCATGAAGAAAATGATGAATCCTTATGAAATTTACAGAATATAATTGTAACATGGAGATGTGCAAATGATCAAAAAATCATACCTGTAAAATGAAAGCATAGAACTTTATTGACATTAGATCAATATGAAATAGGCCCACCGCGAGCGGCTATGCAGGATTGAATACGACGAGGCATCTTGTCAATGAGATGGTCAATGGTGTGCTGAAGGATAATATTACGCATAGCATGCAATTGGGCTTATAACTGAACATGGTTTGCTGGAATTGGGCGTTCTCTTAATCAGCGACCCATGATGTCCCAGATATGCTCATTTGGCGACCAATCCGGAGAATATGCTGGTCATGGCAGGATATCAAAACCTTGTAGACCATTCATAGTTACCCGTGCAGTTTGTGGCCTTGCATTATCATGCTGAAAAGCAGTCTAGACCTGGTTGACAGATATGGCTGTATCACAGGTCTCACAATGTCAGAGACGTATCGTTGTGCCGTGATACTGCCAAAAACGTGGACCAAAGGTTTTCGTATGTGGTAAAGTAAAATTTACATAAATACACTACTAATACTTGCCAATAGTATTCCCCAGTTGAACCTGAAACAGTATAGTGGGATCTGAATAGATCAAAGTACATTACGTATACACTAAAGAACCAGTCGATACGTGGTCACTAACACATTTATTAAACATATAAATTATCAACATTAATAATACCACTACAAATACTATACACTTAAAGTACATGCTTGACTTCAGGGGTGTACGGGATTATGCTAATTGCTACTTCAAATTCTCATTGATAAATTCAAGTTGATGCAGTAAGGGAATTTCCCCCAAAACTTAAAATTTACACTTATACTTAGATTTCGATTAACACATAATATACATTACATCACTATAGGAACTTAAATAATAATACCTCCGTCACAGATGAAATGAATGGCTGTAAAATCCAGAAATAGATAATTCCATTTTGTAGTGAAGAGGGCTTGGGTATGCGGGACATATACAATTCACACATGCCTACTATCACAAGCGACGTTGCGGAGATTGGGGGTAGACTGATGAGATGGCTGCTCTATTCTCCACTATCCAACTACCGGCTGATGTCAGATACCGCCAAAGGTGCCTGCGTGCGTCCAGATCCGGGGTACTCGCTGACAATTCACAGTGTCGCTAAGAGTCTGTTTGGCTGCTACATAGGAGCCCGGGAGGCAACGAGACCCAAAGTCTTTCGCGGCTGCCCGATTATGGTTACGACCATTCTCTGGATCAATTCCAGTTCGTTCTGCGGAATGATGCGCTGGTGCGATATCAACCTATTCCGGTAAACGAACTCTACGATAGCAGATGATGCTCCAACATTTATTGCCGCGGATTCGGACTCCTGCGATTAGCTCTGATAGCTTTCGTCACCGAAAATAGCTTGGGTACAGATTTCCCGATTATCGTAGGCTTCAAGAGTTGTGAGTGGCTCGATCCGCAGTCGGGGCGCGTTATGCAAAACTGAGACGTTTTCTCTCGCAAAGAATATTGGAATCTGATTTTACATTTTAAAGTCGAGTCCTTTTAAATTTTGAAAAGGGAAAAACAAAATTGGGGTGGAAATCACTTCGTCCTCTCATACGTTATTTCACCTATGTGCGAGGAAAGGGTTATTTTGATTCCGACCAAATTACTGGATTGCGTAGTGAAGCTCATTTTCTATGCGTCCCAATAGAAATTGATGACCGAAGGAATTCCCACAGCCGGGAGGTTCCGGATCGGGCCCCGAAATGAGCGAACCCCTGATAGGGGCAATAAATTCCGAGAGATTTGTAGTTTTAAATTTGACATTTGCTACGACACTTATTTTTACGAATTCTACAACTCCTGTCATCAACTATTCAAACCCTGGCGCCGAACTGTCCCATCTCGAATGTGAGGAGCATCGTAGCAAACTTACAATACATATAGCCTACATTGAGTAATTGCTACTCCCCCCTTTTTTTATTTCTGGGCTAACCCGGGGCATGTGCCGTAATTTCATTACGGGTAAATAAATGTTGCAAATAAATGTTATGCTTTATAACATCGTCCACTAAATGTTATACCACCCCAAACCATGATACCACTTAGGGGGACTGTGTGGCGACTGATAGAAAAATATTCCTGGTGGCGTGGTTGAAAGCGCCGCCATACTGAAGTACGGCCATCTGGCATGCCAAAACAGAATCTTGGTTCATCCGTGAATAGAATATTTCGCCATTCTGTCCTTTAACTGCTTCTCATTCGACACCACTGGAGGCGACGTAACCGTTGAAGACGTTGAAACGGTAGGCGTAGAAAAGGTCGTCTACCTCGGAGTCCTGCGTCATGCAAACAGTTTCGAATTGTTTGCGTCGACATCACGTTACCTGTAGTATGGGATAAATATCGTTATAACACGGCTGCTGTGGTAAATGGCTCCCGCTCAACGCTTCTCAGAAGCATACAATCTTCACCAGGTGTGGTTCATCTGGAAGCTGCACTACCTGATCTTCGTGTCGTTTCGTTGTTTCTCATGAACCGTAACACACACCGTTGAGCCTTCCCGGCCGTCCAAATAGGTGCTCTTAGTCCTCTGGACGAGTCGGACGGTCTGGGTCTTCAACACACCGTTGAGCGGTGCTCACATCACGACACAATAGTTCAGCGATTCTTCGTAGACTCAAACCACCCTCACGTAAAACAATGATTTGTTGCCGTTCCGTTGACGACAACTGAAAATATGTGGTTACGTCGACGTGCTCTTGACATACTGTGATGATTTTTATATCCTGAAAGAAATGACGTTACAGTTTAGCTGTGATATCGCTCCTCCTTGACCCGACGCTTTTATGCTGTGCGGCAAGGTATTACGTCACTATGCGTAACGAAACTGTGATAATTTGCATATCTCGCCTTACTGTTTCCATTGCCTGATTTACATAAAGCTACACCTACAACTTTATGGTTCTTGCGATTTCAATTTTGAGCAGTATATATATATATATATATATATATATATATATATATATATATATATATATATATATATATATATATATATATATATATATATATATATATATATATACATATATAATTATTAATTATGTATCGGATTTTAGTTTTGTGTAATAAAATAATAAAACTACTTTTCATTGGGTTTAACAATGCAGCCCTGCATTACCAAAGTTATTGGAGACGTACGTATTTGTAGAATTTTATCAAAGTATAAAAGCACTCACCGATGTATTTATTCACAGAACTTTTTAGATCGTTATATTACTGCCTAAAATTAAATCTATAGAGATCCAAGAATCAAACTCAGGCTTACCGTGTTGAGTTTAGTTATGTTACTAGCTATACCATTTCTTCTATCTCAGGAATTACATTCAATTGCTTTACGACATATAAGTGATTTATAACAAAAGCAATCCTTAATTATCTAAATGTAAAGATTGAAGGTTTGAATAAAGACATAATGCATGCAAATGAAACGGTAGCAACTGATAGTAGAAGCAAAACATTCCTTCTTCCTCAAAAGATAAAAATTCAGCAATTGTTTCCTCAAGGATAAACTAGGAGATACCAGATTAAAGTATGTACCAGAACTGGCGATTAAAAGACGTGCAATATGAAAAAAGTGGACCTGACACAGTTCACACTTCGGATTTTCTCGCAGATGAGTGCAGTTGGTAGTATTTAGGTCGATTTAATTAATAATGGTGTCTAACCATGGCTAGACCACGTAGTTGGCGGATATAAACTGGGAGCATAGGTCTTTGTACCTTTGCAACGGGCATGTATATCTGGAACGCTACAAGAGCACAATCGATTCGTTATATATTAGAATGCATACCAGTCATATGACGGAATTAAAATTTTGCAAACATTGCCTCCCATTTAGCATTATTTTTATCAATTTGGTGACATTTTAATTTTTTCGGCGATACTTTCATCAATATTTACAAAAGTCGCCAAATTTGCGACATCCTGTCAAATGTTTCGCTAAGCATTACGGACGGGTAGGGTTATTCATATAGTCCATATTCGAAATTGTATATTTCCTTAAGATGGCAGCATAGAGCAAAATTTTACTTAATCAGGCATAAAAGTTGTTATTTATTATAGCTCAATAATCAATAATTTTAACAATTTCAATCGCTGCAGAACAAAATAACCGCGATATAATTTTTGTGTTCCTGACGTCATTGGTCCTCCTCTGTGAGGCAAGTTTCTCCCTAGATACACATTGTCAAATTTCGCATAAATCAAAATATTACAGATTTTTCAAAAAAATTCTTGAAATTAAAAAAAATATATATCGTAAACAACTTAAAAATGGATTCTGATATAATGGAGTCACAACCTAATTATTTTTTCAAAAAGATCGTTAACTGCGTCGACACTGCACTACAATCACTCTATACAATACATTTCTCATCAATCATTAAAATAGATGTATGAATTCCATATATATTTTAAATACTTCTTATTTTTATCATTAAGAATATCTATATATTACGTGAATATTTTAAAAAGATTATTTTTGAAGTATTAGTTGCGTGACATAATTGACTTCTTCTCAAACTGTAAAAATTCTGTTTTAAGACCAATCACTAGTTCCATAAAGTTTTCGCCACTTACAGACTTGAAATGGGAACTTGCTAGGATTCAATTTCAAGCTAGAATGACTTTGATGAAGTTTCTTCCTTATTATCTCCGTATTTTAGAGAATTTTCTTCACGTATTTTTGGTCTTTTCAGTAAGTGTAGTACATATATGGATTACGGTTCGATGCGACCTAAGTAATGCTCAAATATTATCTACCACAGTTTTTTCCACTTTGTTATTTATAAAATTTATTATCTTCTAAGAAAATTTACTTATATTGGGTAAATATTAAAGTTGGTGAAATTTGTTTCTTGATTTTTATTATTTGTTTATTATTAGGAGCAAAATCATAAAACAATCAGTTTGAAAAAAAAAATACAAACCGCTCTTCCTTAATTGTTCTCGGTTATGTCATAACATATACCGCTTCGGCGCGTAAGAAATTCCTTAAAATTACCTTATATTAGAAACTCTCTATTCTTTTGTTAACAAGGATTTTTGATTTTTTAAAAGTGCTTTTACATATCGAATGAGAAACTTTTCTTATTTTTTATATTGGGTAAATTTTAAAGTTCCGTGAAATGTTTTTACTGATTTATAATATTTTTTTATTAATTAGAACACAATTATAAAACAATCAGTCGGAAAAGGAAATACAAACCGCTGCTGCTGGATTGTTCTCCGTTATATCATAAGCTCCGGCGTGTAAGAAATTCGAATTACTTTACATTCTATTTTCTTGTCAACAACAAAGAATTTTTTTATTTTTTACAAATGTTTTTACATATTGAATAAAATAATTCAAAATTTGTAATCGGGCAATCTTAATTTTTTTAATTCTACGTAGTTCGTGCTAGACCTAGAGTGAATAGTTTGTTTCTTTAACACTTTACAACACAGTTGAAAAGTGTTTACGACTTTGTTCATTCTGTCTCTCTGTCTGTCTGTCTGTCTGTCCGTTAGCACGACAACTGCCGTAAAAATGACTTTATCAAAATGAAATTATAAAATTATAGTATGTTGTTCAGACGGTTTGGGAGACCTATGTAAATATAAATGAATAATATCACCCAATTAGTTTTGGATTGAATCCGAGTTGAAAAAATGAAATAAATTGAACCGTATGGGACCTAATTTTTCAAACATTTTTTAAGCTGTTTTAAAATTCACAAATTGCTTCGAAAGTGTTAGGAAATATTCAAATTATACCATAAAATATATAAAAAAATTTCAGCAAAATATATTAAGTAGTTTTTAAAATAAAAAGTTAAATAATAATTACACCCTTTATATGAAGAGATCACGTGATCATTATATCAAGAGATCACGTGACCAACATCAAAATAAAATATGGCATCCATCCTATGTCAAAATCGTGATTTTTAAAGTTTATTTTAATTCATATTTCGTGTTGTATCCGTCCTCAAACCGCTTTAATTTTGCTTAAATTCTGTGCATCTGCATACTAAAACAACGAAATTACAATATATTTGGTTTAAATGATTATCAAACTTTGAGTATTTCTACAGCGAAGCTTAATTTTCACTTATGGAGAATGTGAATACCAAAATAAGTAGAATGAGTTGTATAAGAAATGCTGCATTTCTTGAACTCAAAATTATTTAGTTCATGGAGTCTGCAATATAGCTGATATGAATGAAACATTCATTGATTTTACACAGAGAAGAAGACGATTTTTTCGATGGAGTTTTAAGCATAAAGGTAAATTACTTGTACCTCCATGGTTTTAGGTTTTTAAATAAAATAAATGTTTATAGTATTGTGATGAATGAAAGGAATGGAAAAAGTTCTTGAATGAAATGCATCTTTTATAGAGAGAGCCCGACGTGTTATATTTCGATGACATCATCTGAATAAAATTAATTTGTTTTCGATGAAGTTTTCAAATATAATAAATTATTGTAGTATTATGATCATTTTAAAAATATTACCGATGAATGTATCGCATTTTAGAGATGTTTAAACCAGGAACTTTATATTTCAATGCCGTCATTTGAATAAAGCTCATTTGTTTCGATGAAGTTTTAAGTTTTCAAATATAATAAATTATTGTAGTATTATGATAATTTAAAAATATTACCAGGAATGTATCGCATTTTAAAGATGTTTAAACCAGGCGATTTATATTTAGATGACGTCATTTGAATAAAGTTCATTTGTTTTCGATGAAGTTTTCAAATATAATAAATTAATGTAGTATTGTAATCATTTTAAAATTATTATCGAGGAATGTATCGCATTTTAGGGATGTTTAAATAAAATTGCATTGAACTTGGAAAGTGTTTCATAATCAATGCTTTATGTATAATTGATCTTGCTTGTTTAATATATTACCAAAATAGTTCAAAATTTGCAATCGCGTAATTCCAATTTTTTATCCATGGCATGATATCTGGGTTGTACTAGACCTACATAGACATCTTTGTAATTTACATTATAGTACCAAAATAATTATAAATTTTTAATGACATGACACACTAGACCTAGAAAATGCTTTACATTTTGCATGACTGGAACAATATATTTAGAAATTTGTACTCGTAGCGATTTTCAATACTAGGTTAACCAAAAGTAATTTCTCTCACATTCACGGCAAAACCACAGAAGCGTATATAAATTAGGATCGTTCTAGCATTGCATATAGTAAGAAAATCTGATGTTGGCAACACATGACTTTCCTTATGTAACGCAATAAATTTACTGCTTTTACAGTAAAAAAATAGGTTTTTCTTATAGTAGATACTAATATTCTTTCCAAGTTATGGAATTTTCGACAATTAGTCGTCATTTTCATTGATTTAGCGCCATTTTTATCCATTTGGCGAGATTTTCGTTAATTTGGCAACATTTCAAAAAGTCGTCAAGTTGGCGACATACAACTGCTGGCGTTTAAATACAAAAGTATTACTCAAAGTATCTTTTTCATGAATGGGATGAGCTGGATCCACGAGAATGATGTCACCCAATTTATCGCATGATATTACATATGAAAGTGAACATGTTTCTCAATAGGAAATATTTTTTTTTAAATTTTATATGACTTTTTGATAATTTTTTTGAAAAATGTGCAATATCTCGAGAACGGTTCATGTTACCGTTCTAAAATTTATACCAATCGTTTTCTAATGAAAAATTACATAAGAAATGTCTATTTGCATAACTTTATTAATGGTTTTGATTTTTTGACGATATTTTCAAAATGTCATTCGAAAATTTAGGGGGCTCTGAGCATTCGATTGCATATAAAAACAATAGACTTTGTGTTTACAGATTGTGATTTTTGTACCAAATTTGGTTCGAAACGGTCCATTCGTTCGTCAGTTATCGTCTCCACAGACTCACTGACACACACACACACACACACACCCACACACACACACACATACTTTCACACAAGCACACACACACACACAGACATCCCTTCAAAAATGTTTGATTCGTGATCAGGGATGCTTGAAACGTGGTCTCCAGTCGAAAACTCGAATTCCAATTTTCGACCCCGTCACAATACTTTCCTTATACATTATGTATATAAGGAAAGTAATAATAACTGCGAAAACGGTCCATGGACGCTACTTTCAGCGATAAACCTGACGAAATTGGACTGCGAGGCAAGAGTAAATTTGGCGGCATATTAAAGTTTCAACAAGTATGCAACTTTTTAGTTTTTACTTTCCCTGCTATACGTGGTAATGCATAGGGAGAGTATTGAAATCATGTCGAAAATCACAACTCGAGTTTTCGACGGATCTACACGTTTTGGGAGCTCTAGAATACGAAAACTCTATTTTTAGCGTGACGTCTGTGTGTGTGTCTGTATGTCTGTGCAATATATATATATCCACTTTAACTCAAAAACTAATGTACCAAATTTCATAAAATTCGGTAGGTAAGTCACTTGTATGTGACCCTGGTGCTGATTAGTTTTTGATGCGATTGGGCAAAAAAGAACCCACCTTTCTTTGCAAAATGGCCAGCAAAAATTGCCTGTATCCAATCTAGCTGAAAAACTAAATTTTACAAAATTTGATAGATGAGTCGCTTGTGGGTTACCCTGCTGCTGATTAGATTTTGATACAATTCGGAAAATGCAACCTGCCTTTTTTTGCGAAATAATCCGCAAGAATCGTCAAGATCTAAAATAAAAACTACGTATGCTCAAATATATCATTTAAATGCTTGTTTTACACGTAATTTTTATCGATGAAAAAAATAAGATTAACCCCATTACACTAGGACTAGCCGTTCAAGAGATATTTTAGTTTTTTCATATTTTCGCTACGCCACCTTTGAAAATAAGTACAGTTAGGAAATGAGAATGAAAATTGAATTAAAAGTGCAAATTCTGAAAATTGAATTAAAAGTGCTTTTAAATAATTATGGGTGTTAGTTTGTGCCATTAAATTCAGCATAATGAATTATTGAAGAAATAAAGATAACGTGTATATGAGTCCGCAGGGAAAGTCATGTGTTGTCCACATCAGATATTTTTTTGTTGCTATTGTAGATGCCGCCTATATGAAGACGAGAACATGAGCAAATGAGAAGGAGGTGAGACTAGGGCAAATCTAGTTCGAGGATGATGTTATAAGAAAAAGGAACTAGATTTTATGTTCTTTCGATTAAATAATGGTTTACTAAAGTATTCCGTATATTTTGAATCAGTATAAATATTTTTCTCTTTTGAAAAATCGAGCCTTTCATATCAAGATAACTTTTCTACATGTAAGCTACGAAGACCTCATATGTCAATTTCCCTGCAAGAGAATCTCCAAGTATCTGATGTAGAAATCAGAATTTGGAACAATACGTTCAATTGGAGAAAGTACAATGTTACAAAAATATTCTGGTCTCTCAAATTTCATAAAGAAATAAAAACATATGCATAAATAGCAAATATATAGCAATTATACTAATGCATGTACGAGTGGTCGGAAGGATTTGAAGGATTCCTTTAAAATTTAACATGGCCTTTTAGAAAAGAAATTCGTAGTTAACAGCTTAAGTGATTTTTTATTGATTGCAGTTTTTCCTTGCAGTATACTACAATATATGAAATTTTTTTTCACGAGAATCCGTCGATTTTCGCTTTATGGAAACCAGTTTTGTCATATATTGAAAATTAAAAAACCTATGTGAGTATACTCCAAATCTTTCAATAGACTTTCAGTGCTTACAGATTGTGATTTTTGTACCAAATTTGGTTCGAATCGTTCCATTCGTTCGTCAGTTATCGTCTCCACAGACTCACTGACACACACACACACACACACACACACACACATACTTTCACAAGAAAAAAAGATCTAAAGATTTTCTTCATTTTTTATTAATTCAATTCATATCCGAAAAATATATCCTGACAGTAACAGAATTAAAAAAATATCTCTGTTGAATATTACTGCCATTAACAGAATTCGAATTTTCTTTAATTTTTTTTTTATAATTTGCATTTTATTATATGTACTTTTGTATGAAAGAAGCGCTTGGAAATTATTTATGAGCTTTCCGCAATCCAAGTTCAAAAATCCTTATTTTCGCGTATGACAGATGCATATAATCCCAACAATAATGGCATTTGTGTCGACTCGGAAGCGTGCTGTGATATAGCAAGAAACGTTCCAGTTTTTCTCTAGTAAACTCACTCTTCACATGACTGGAATCTTTCTGGAGTTTTTCGTTTCGTAACACACAATAGCCTATTACAGTGGTTGCAACAAGATTATGTGGAAGTTCACTGTGTAATAATTTTTTTTCGCGACTTGACCAGAGGTACATTCAGGATATATGTATGGTACATTACACAGGGATATTAAGGTTTTGTGCGAATGTCATGCAGATTTCAGACGTTATATGAAAAATAATAAATTAATAAATTAACTAAGGAAAAATTGCGAATTTAATTAGCTATGAAACGAATAAAATTGGTGAAAATATGTTAGAAAAAATGTTCACAAAATTTTGTTAAGTTTGAATAAGGACAAACCCGTAACTTTACCACTCCAAGGAACTTATATTCATTCTGCAACTAGGGTCTAATATTTATTTCACTTCTAGGCACTAACATATATGGAATGATATAAATATAAAATCAAAGGAACAGTCCCTTACTTCTGAACTTAGACTTTATTAACAGTTAATCATTAGTGATACAATGTCAATTACATCACAGCAGTATGTATATATAGGGTGCCCAGAAAGTTCCGGAACGGCGCAATATCTCGAGAAATACACTTCGGATCAAAAAATAAAAAAAACACGTATTCAATATTTTCAGAAGAGCTATCCAATGATACCAAAATTGACCCCTTCCCCCTCCTAAGGGGAGGGGGGTGCGGCAACTTTGAAATTTTCAATGGGAACCCCCATTTTTTATTGCAAATTTAGATTCTCTAGAAAAAATTACATACATTTGACCTACGATTTTTGATTTTTGTTCCCACAATCGGCGCTATCATCGAGAAAAACGTAGGTGGGGCACAAACGTTTAAAAGTTACAGAAAAAAGCACCCTGATCATGAGAGGCAAGGGGACTCATGTTAATCAAGCACGCCGATTGGAACAGAAAACTACTACGTCCACATCGTTGATCCTGGGTAGTGCTAAAAGCAGTTTTGAACGGTTTTCTAAACTGAAGTCAACAGTTGTCGCTAAAGTGAACGATTAGCGGGAGGAGAGGGTCAATTTTAGCATCATTGGATAGTTTTTTTTAAATATTGAACACGTAATTTTTTATTTTTCTATCCGAAGTTTATTTCCCGAGACATTCCCATTTTTAAACGTTTGTGCCCCACTTCCTTTTTTCTCGATTATAGAGCCGTTTGTGGGGGTAAAAATCAAAAATCTTAGGTCAAATGTATATAATTGTTTCTGGATAATCCAAATCTGCAATAAAAAATGGGGGTTCTCATTGAAAATTTATAAGTTGCCCCACCCCCTCCCCCCCGGGAGGGGTCAGGCAACTTAGAACCTCTCCCCCAGGCAAAATTGACCCCCTTCCCCTGGGGTCAATTTTGGTATCATTGGATAGCTTTTCCAAAAATATTGAATATGTGTTTTTTTATTTTTTGATCTGAAGTGTATTTCTCGAGACATTGCGCCGTTCCGGAGTTTTCTGTACACCCTGTATAAAGCCAGTCAAAGAGAGTAGATATACTTTCTAGAATGTTGGAATGCTTATTAAGCGATTCCTAATAAAATGGCGGAGAGCTTTCTCACGTCCTGTTTTGGGAAGCATGCGTATCACTGCAAGTTTTGAACAATAAGAAAAGAGAATCAATTGTCCTTTTAAGGCTTCTAAATATACAGGCTGACGCAATTGCCATTTTACTCCAACTGATGTAGTCAGTTGTTGTTTACCTGTGCTCTAAATATCACGCGCATACTTCAAGGGTGATATTTGATACGTAATTCATCTGTAAAATGGGTGCTTCTGCTGCCAAAAAAATTCTTCCAGTCATTCAAGAAATAAGTCTATAATTTTTTGATTTCCTCGAGTACAAAAAGTAATCTCATTTTCGCCAAGCACAGCTATCTCTTCGACTGGAAGTAAAGATGGCCACTTCTGTTCCAGCATGTAAATATATAGAAACTTTAGGTCTTTTATTGAGAAGTTTACGTGATAGACAGATTTTAGGTGGATAGTTCATCAATTATAGATTGCCAAGACTGAGAAAGTACATGTTTGGGCCGATATGCTGGAATTCAGGATAAGCGCGTGGTATGAGAATTGCATTTGGAAAAGTTTTAAGATAGAAAAATATGCTTTTGATAAGAAAAATTTCTTTATCATATATGCCTGGCTATAGAACCGCTTATGAATATATGAGAGCGTCAAATAGATCCTTACATTCCTTATATATTGGAAATATCCTACGGAATGTTTAAATGAATTGAATACGAAAACTGTTTCTATTAGGAAAAAATATATATTATATTTTTCTAGTTTCTAAAAATCAATTTCCATTACAGTTCTAGAGAAGCTGCCATTATTTTAATTACCCTTTAAGCACATCATAAATTCCGTATTATTGCAACACATACTGCCTAATCATTTTTGAAATAAATAGATGCCATTTATCACGTAATGCGGTAAAGAGCATTAATATAGTTATCTGCAAATAAATGACCAATTTGAAACGCCCTATCTTCTTTGCTGAAATGAGCTTCATGTGCTATTATTTCAGGCTCATTGGCTGTTTGAAGCGGAATTCAATGTTTTAGTTATGGTTTACGTCGGTTAGAAAATATATGGTTAATGGCATTTGCGAATAAATACGAATAATGAAATTGTTATGTGCTATCATATTTCAAATAAATATTCGATTACAACCATTCAGAATTATAAAATCCAATTTTGCATTGCAGTCAGATATGCATAATTAAAGTAAATGCGCAAAATCCTGTAATGCGTCTTCTCTAGCGATTTCAACATTGCACTTCCCAACTACTTTAGAATTCCGATTAAAAGTGTTTAATTTATCGGAGGTTTATCCAAAAAGTAAAACAACAAAGATCAATCATGCATATATCATTGATTATGAAACACTTTCCAACTGCAATGCAATTTTATTTAAACATCCCTAAAATGCAATACATTCAGAGGTCATGTTTTAAAAATTATCACAATACTACAATAATTTATTTTATTTGAAAACTTAAAACTTCATCGGAAAAAAAATGAACTTTATTCAAATGGCATCATTGAGATATAAATTGCCTGGCTCTTTATGTAAAATCTGTAAATATTTCATTCATACACTTTTATTCCATTCCTTTTATTCATCACAATACTACAATAATTTATTTTACTTAAAAACTTAAAACCATGGAGGTAAAAGTAATTTAACTCTATGCTTAAAACTTCATGGGAAAAATCTGCTATAAAATCGTCTGCTTCTCTATGTAAAATCAATGAATGTTTCATTTATATCAGCTGTATTGCAGACTCAAGAGCTAAATAATTTTGCATTAAAGAAATGCAGCAATTCTTATACAACTCATATTACAGCTTGATATGTTTACATCCTCCATAAAGGAAAATTAAGCTTCGCTGTAGAAATAATCAAAGTTTGAGGATCATTTACACTCAAATATATTGTAATTGCGTTGTTTCAGAAATGCACAGAAATTAAGCAAAAATAAAGCGGTTTTAGGACGTATACAACACTAAATATAAATTAAAATGAAGTTCAAAAATCACGATTTTGACACAAGATGAATGCCATGCTAACGGCCCTACCGTGCTGAAAACACCGGTTCTCGTTAGATCACCGAAGTAAAGCAGCATGGGGCGCGGTTAGTACTTGGGTGGGTGACCACCTGGGAACACCGTGCGCTGTTGGCACATTTCGGGCGCGGTAGCCCGGTGGTTTGCGCGCTGGATTTGCACGCTGCCACAACTGCCGCCGTGTTCATGCGGAGTACGATCACGTTAAACATGTGGGTCCATAAGTCCATTCGAGAGGTTAGAGGTAGGGGAAGGAGGGTAAGGTCCCTGTGGATGACTCCCCCACTGGGTTCCGGTCTCAATAGGGTGGCACTTCCCGGCCGTCCAAACGGTTACCTTACACCTTTCTGGTAGATCGGACGGTCTGGGTCTCAACAACAACAAGATGGATGCCATATTTTATTCTGAAGTGGGTCACGTGAGATCATGAGATCATCACATAATATAGGTGTAATTATTATTTTAATTTTTATTTAAGAAACTACCGAATATATTTCGGTGAAATTTTTTTCATATTTTTATGGGATAATTTGAATATTTCAGGATACTTTCGAAGCAATTTATGAATTTTAAATTCGCTTAAAAAATGTTTGAAAAATTAAGCTCCATAAGGTTCAATGTATTTCATGTTTTCAAGCCGGGTTCAGTCCAGAACTGATTGTGTGATATTATTTATTTATATTTCCATATGTGGCACACCACCGTCTGAACAACATACTAAAATTGCATTTTAATGAAGTCATTTTTACGCCAGTTATCGTGCGAACGGACAGACAGACAGAATAAACAAAGTTATAAACACTTTTCAACTTTGTTGTAAAGTGTTAAAAATATCATATTTCCAGCCACGTAAAATTGTCTTAGGTATTCAAAATTTAAGCATAATATGCCTATTGGAGTGAGAAATTGTTAAATAAAGGACCTAGCAGAATATTTATATCAGGGTGAAATACAGGAATGAAATATATTCAAAATAATAAACATATATCTGGAAAGATTTTATTAAATACATCACTGCTTAACAGCAGTATGGAAGCACTCCTTCAGCTAAATCACAGAACATTAAACTTTATTGAATATCGTGCAATGACAACGACGCTATTTTTTGCATACGCTGAATTAACGATGTCTCTGCGTAGGAATACATAAACAAGTTCAGAACAATTCAGAATATTGTCTTGATAGTTACTCACCTTGCGTTGTTGCAAGTAGCACTGTATAATATAAGTTATGTCTTGTAAATAAAGTTATCTTTTACCTAGATCCTTCTCAGTATAAATTTATCAATGCACATTACCATATAAATGGTAACCTAGACGTAATTTCAGTAGGAGTTGTGTTTTGAGACCGACAATGAGAATATGTGTTTACGAAATACAGGACATCCCAAAAAGATTGAAACGCGCTTTAATACTTTACCTGTTGGAGATAAGTGGCAATGTAAATTGCAAAAATGTTGAAAGTAAGGTAGGGAATAAGAATACGCTAATGAAATAGTCCTCCCATTCATTTTCAAAAAGTTATACTTTTTAAATTTTTATACGACCTCCTTAGGCAAATTTGGTCAAACAGAAAATTTTTATTTTTAATGCAACAAGATCATTAAAAAAACCACATATCTGTATCATTAAAATCAACTGAATTATGATAAAGGAAAAAATCTGATGTGGGCAACACATGACTTTCCTTATATAATGAAATGAATTTACTACTTTTACAGTAAAATAAATAGGTTTTTCTTCTAGTAGATACTAATATCCTTTCCAAGATATTGAATTTTCGACAATTAGTCGTCATTTTCATTGATTTATCGTCATTTTTTTCCATTTGGCGAGATTTTCGTTAATTTGGCAACATTTCAAAAAGTCGTCACGCTGGCGACATTCCGCCAATTTCGTCGCCAAAATCTCGCCAAGCATTATGGACGAAGAAATAAGTTATATATATATAACTTATTAGATATTGAATTTTCGACATATATTATATAACTATTATTATATATTTATATATTATATAACTTAATAGATATTGAATTTTCCACAATTAGTCGTCATTTTCATTGATTTAGCGTCATTTTTATCCATTTGGCGAAATTTTCGCTAATTTGGCAACATTTCAAAAAGTCGCCAAGTTGGCGACATTCCGCCAATTCCGCCGCCAAAATCTCGCCAATCGTTATGGACGAAGAAATAAGTTATTTTTACAGCAGATAAATTGGCTTTCAAATGCAAAAGTATTACTCAAAGTATCTTTTTACATGAATGGAACGAGCTAGATCCACGAGAATGATGTCACCCAATTTATCGCATGATATTATCAATGAAAAGTGAACATATTTCTCAATAGGATATATTTTTTTTTCTATTTTATATGACTTTTTGATAATTTTTTTGAAAAATGTGCAATATCTCGAGAACGGTTCATGTTAGCGCTCTAAAATTTATATCAATCGTTTTCTAATGAAAAATTACATAAGAAATGTCTATTTGCGTAACTTTATTATTAGTTTTGATTTTTTGACGATTTTTTCAAAATTTCATTCGAAAATTTAGGGGGTTTTGAACATTCGATTGCGTATAAAAACAACAGGCTTCCAGTGTTTATAGATTGTGATTTTTGTACCAAATTTGGTTCGAATCGGTCCATTCGTTCGTCAGTTATCGTCTCCACAGGCCCACTGACACACACACACACACACACTTTCACACACACACACACACACACACAGCCATCACTTCAAAAATGTTTGATTCGTGATCAGGGATGCTTGAAACGTGCTCTCCCGTCGAAAACTCGAATTCGAATTTTCGACCCCGTCACAATACTTTCCTTATACATTATGTATATAAGGAAAGTAAAAATCTGACTTATGCCATTTTTCCGTACCATGTGATAGACTATTCCATCAGTGAAAATAAGGAGCATAAACAAA
The DNA here is from genome assembly GCA_951213105.1 of Amaurobius ferox. Lineage (NCBI taxonomy): Eukaryota > Metazoa > Arthropoda > Arachnida > Araneae > Amaurobiidae > Amaurobius > Amaurobius ferox. The sequence continues at coordinate 116,176,555 of OX578144.1, read as the reverse complement.
TTTACGATGGAAATTGTTTAGATGAAAAATACGTTAATATGTGTCAAAATTTTTTTATCACAAATGCATCTAAATAAAGCATTACACAGGCGGAGATCATATAGAGCAGTGGTACTCGCTACGCGGTTGGGTATCCTATGTATTATCATCCAGTTTTATCTTTTTTGTGATATGTCACAAATTTACATTTCTAATCTGATATAGGGACCTCATTCATAATGTTCAATTTTCAATTAAATATAACTCGCTCAATTTTAAAGATACAGATATGCGGGTTTTTTTAATGATCTTGTTGCATTAAAAATAAAAATTTTGTGATTGACTAAATTTGTCTAAGGGAGTCGTATAAAAATTAAAAAGTGTAACTTTTTTAAACTGAATGGGAGGACTATTTCATTTACGTAGTCTTATTTCCTACCTTACTTTCAACATTTATGCAATTTACATTACCCACATATCTCCAACAGGTAAAGAATTAAAGCGCGTTTCAATCTTTTTGGGACACCCTGTATATACGTTGGCTGAATTTAGTAACACCCTTCATAAGCGATGTAGAAATGTATACTGAGAAGGATATAGATAAAATATAACTTTATTTAGAAGGACATTTTTGAAAAATCAGTGTCATTGATCCAAATAAGTACAATTGACAATCAGTGTCAACAATTATGAAGTGTTGCCCTTTATTTCAAAAGAGCTTGAAAAAATCATTAGATTGATACCAAGTTTGACAATGTAACCTCCCGGGGAGTAACTTGACCCCGAAAGTGGTGTAATGACGTCACGAACGATATACAAGTGTCTAATTGTTCGCTAAAACAATGTGCTTAACGTTATAACAATATTGTTGATTCAAGGCGATGGAAAATATTCGTAATAAGCGATATTTTGTTACATCAGAGTTCGCTATAAGTGGACTCCACTGTGTCTACAACTAACGATTGAGAAAATAAAGGTCATGTAAGGACTTTATAGTACAACTTTTTTATTTATTAGATGATATTATTTCAATTTTACATAAAAAGTAAAGAAATTTCTATACATTTTCTTGCACTATAAAACGTATTTGTTTTTCGAAATCATTTTTATTTACTGATATAGATCACACAGACTGTTCAGAATTTATTCTGCATTTAAAAGACCGTTCTAATTGTATAGAGAAGAGTGGGGCACAATGGGCCCAGAAACAATTTGGACCACACACTTTAATTTTTCTTACGTTTTTTCACAATGCTCCAAAATTTGACATAGATATGAAAACCCAGTCTTGATGTACTATATCCAAAAATCATGTTCTTAATTCATTATTAAGCCGTTTTACAGTTGTTGGAGGTTTATAGTCGTGGTCATGGGTGGTTTATAGTAGGTGGTCATGGGCCATCAACGAGTAATTCCCACACAATTATCGTACGAAAATCATCTGACAAAATCTTAATCAGCTGAAGAAATTCTGCCTTTACTAAACGCCCTTCAACGTTAGTCAATAAGTTTAAGATGAAAACGGTTATAAAAAATACCAACTGATGCAGCAGCTCAAAATATTCTATAAGAAGAAGCCATGCAGAAAGAAGAAAAAAAAATTAACACTAAAAAGAAAAGCTTCAATTTAATCCAGAAAGAATATACAAAAAGAGCCAATTACTGTTTTAAAGGAAGACAAAAGCAAAACTGAAGCTCCACAAGTGCAAATTTAGTGCAAAGAAAATAAACAAAAATATCTTGTAAAGATATGTAAAGTTCTAATGATTATGACAGCAATATGTCTATTTATAGTGAAACAGAATACACTGAAACGGAAAATATTTTACAGCATGACTCTAATATTTAAACACAGAAATAAAGGTTATGACGATTATATTCTTGTAAAATTTCTTATAAAAAATATTACAATGGTTTAGTCATTGAAAGAATTGATATAGATCCTGATCTTGTGCGATTAATGCGAAAAAAGTCTAATTAAGATATTTTGCTTTTCTGAAAAAATTGATGAATCTGTGATAAATATTTAAGATATTGTAATATGAATTCCAGAACCTTGGATATTACAAAATATAGCAGACTCTCAGTTGCACAAAAATATTTTGTGTGACATTACTAAATTTTAATTATTTCTTTATGAATTGAACATGTTTTATTCACTCCCTCCCTTCTAATTTGCATACTATAATTATTTTCTTCTAATATTTATGGAATAACTTAAAAAAACTAAAATTTTTAGACAAGAGTAACACTTGGTAATTATGAAATTTTTATTGAAAATAAGGCCATTAAGAATTGAAATGCAATAACTTACTATTTGATGTGTTTATATACTAAATAAATATTTTCTTCAATGAACGGATGCCACTTGTTATTGAAAAATTTCTACAGCAAAACGCAATTGTAATCATTATTTTTAAGTAAGTACCCGAATATATAGACAATATGCAAACTCATTTAAACTGACAGTTTTGTTCATCGTTTAAAATAAAAACATCAAAATGTAAAAGAGTGGTAGATTGTACCCCAAAAAACTACATGCAAGTTTATTTACATCTAATTGTTATATCATGTCCATAGAAGCATAATTTCACCAATCCTGATTGGCGCTCAACCGTTTGAAGAGGACCATTAAGGGCTTATTCAAAAATTTCCAAATTTTGGATATTTTATAGAAATTATATATAATACAGAAAATTTCCGTATTATTCAAAATTTTCGGTTTTTTGTACGTGCTTTATTTCCAATTACTTCAACTGAACAAGGATCTACTGACTTAATTTTTACTTCCCTTATATACATAGAATAATGTATAAGGAAAGTATTGTGACGGTGTTGAAAATTCGAATTCGAGTTTTCGACGGGAGAGCACGTTTCAAGCATCTCTGATCAAGAATCGAACATTTTTGAGGTGATAATTTTTGGTGTGTGTCAATAAGTCTGTGAAGACGATATCTAACGAACGAATGGAGCGATTTGAATGAAGTTTGGTACAAAAATTACAATCTGTGAATACTGGAAGCCTATTGTGTTAAAACATAATCAAGTGTTCAGAACACCCCTAAATTTTCGAGTGAAATTTTGAAAAATCATCAATAAATCAAAGTCTTTAATAAAGTTACGCAAATAGACATTTTTTATGTATTTTTCCTTTAGAAAACGATTGACATAAACTTTAGAACGCTAGCATGAACTATTCTCGAAATATTGCACATTTTTCAAAAAATTCCATAAATTAAAAACAAATTTTAACTGATGATAAACATGCTCACTTTTCATATGTAATAACATGCGATAAATTTGGTGACATCATTCTCGTAGATCTAGCTCGTTCCGTTCATGAGAAAAGATACTTTGATGTATTTAAACGCCAATAGTCATTTATCTGCTATGAGAATAACTTATTTCTCCGTTCATAACGCTTGGCGAAATTTTGGTGACGAATTTGGCGGAATATCGCCAAATTGGCGACATTTCAAATGTTGCCAAATTAATGAAAATCTTGCCAAATGGATAAAAATAACGCTAAATCAATGAAAGTGAAGACTAATTGACGATAATCCAATATCTTGGAAAGAATATATCTACTATAAGAATAACCTATGTTTTTATTGTTAAAGTACTAAATTCATTGCATTATATAAGGAAAGTCATGTGCTGCCCACATAAGATTTTTTAATAGAGGAAGAATGAAATTTGGTTAACTCTCTCTTACACAATTAATGTTAGTGCATCCTCTTATTTATCTTGCAAAAGATACAAGCAAACACGGTGTTGTAGTCAAGGTTAGAGAATTCAAAGATGTAAAACCAACATAAAAAATATGGCACAGCAAATAAACTTCACGAAAGCAATTATGAGAAAGGGGGACATAAATTTCAAAGCAAATACATTAGACGGAATAACAGGCGAATGTCTGTCTATTCGGATCATCGCTCTTGATATATCGAACGATCGTCTGCGTATTTTAATCTATTTTTGCTCATTTTATGTTGCCATTCTTACTGCCATAAAAGTGATATTACCTACATTCAAGGTTATGGATATTACATTGCTTTAATGAAAGCGAATAATCAATTCTGTAAAATATATATTGCGGATATAACCTGTACATTAAAGTTAAAACGAACTGGTTAAACTGTATGCTAGGGTATACCCAGTAACGATATTAGGTAATATTCAGAATTTAATGCAGAAATATTCCTAATTTTAAACAATTTTCGTAGCCTGATTTTTTTTACAAATATATGAGATGTTAGGGAAATGCTTCCTATTTTAAATTGCAAATTTTAAATAAATATAAGAAATTTATGAAGGAGCCTTTATATGGTAAATATAGTGTTTGCACTTTATGTTCGATAGAACTATTAAGCACTCTTTTGCACACTTATTTTATATAGCCATACGGCATGTCAATAAAGCCAGACATGATATTTCCAGAATCAGAAATATCAATACTTAGTGAAAAACCCAGACTACACGAAGACCCGAGGGCTTACTGTTGCTTGATGTGTGGCCGGATATAAATATTTAGTGAAACCACCTTCCCAATTCCATCCGAAAATTGATTTTAAATCCACTATCATCTAAGAAACCAGTCATTATCTAAACGCTGTATACATTCAATTCAGTAAATAGATGTTTTAAGGAAATCTTTGAACAGTAACTGGAAAAGCAACGAAACCCGGAAGTGGAATTTCTTGGTGAACTCCCATACGTCCTCTGGAATTTTAAGATTAATCTAAATAATTCATTACCTAGTTTTATTTATTATATAATTTTTTTAATCAGAAGGGACATACCCTGGGAGTGAAAATCCGAAGTGGATTTCCAAAGTTCGCAAAATTGCAGCAAATAGCAAGTTTTCTTATTGCTATTGCAGTTAAAGGTTATTCCATATTGATGAGCGTATACTAAGCACAAAACCGGTCCCTGGATATTGTTATCTGCAAAGAGAGTGTCTTCCTTATTTTTGGGGACGCTCCTCTCTTGCGGATTCTTGTGATTTTGAACTAGAATGCCTACCCAGCGTTTCCCTGTATTTAAAATCCAAAACTCTGATTAAAATTACGGAGCACATAGCGAGTTCACGAAACTACAATAATACTTTTACTATACATACGTCAATACAACCCATTACAATGGACAAGTTGTAATGTCAGTTGCAATGGCAAGTGCTGGATAATGAAGGCTGTTTCTAGAGAAATCGGAAATCTCGATATTAAAGCATTTGTCTGAAAATTCACAGAAAAAAAAAAAAAAATAGAGTAATAAAATTTTTTTAGTGGAATACTAAGATATACACACATATTTTAGCTACCTTTCTGGTAGGTCGGACGGTCTGGGTTTCATCAACAACAACACATATTTTAGCTATATAATTATATATAATTGCGCTAGAGTTACAATTTCTTGCGGGAAGAAATAATAATTATATAACTCAAAACATGCATTTAAATAAATAAACAAGAAAGATCAATCATGCTTAAAGCATTGATTATGAAACACTTTCCAACTTCAATGCAATTTTATTTAAAAAAGTCTAAAATGCAATACATTATTCGGTAATATTTTAAAACTTATCACAATACTACATTGATTTATTATATTTGAAAACTTAAACCTTCATCGAAAAAAATGAACTTCATTCAAATGACGGCATTGAAATATAAATTGCCTGGTTTAAATATCTTTAAAATGCAATACATTCCACGGAAATATTTTTAAAACTATCATAATACTACGATAATTTATTATATTTGAAAACTTCATCGAAAACAACTGAAATAAATTCAAATGACGTCATAGAAAAAATAACACGCCTGGATCTCTCTAAAAAACAGGATTTCATTCATTTCATTCATCACAATACTATAATAATTTATTTTATTTAAAAATTAAGACCATGGAGCTACAATTCATAAACTCTATGCTTAAAACTTCATCGAAAAAAATCGTCCTTCTGTTT